>JASDQU010308121.1:36922-50907 GCA_032191745.1 Picea mariana | reverse complement strand
AGAAGAGCTGCCAAGTATGGAAGCGTTGGTATCTTTGGAGGAGGTGCGGGCAGGCGGATGTGGGAAGCTGAAGAACATACGGGGGTTGGCGCAGGCGACAAAGCTTAGATCCCTAGATGTTTCTGGGTGCTCCGAGTTAGAAGAGCTGCCAAGTATGGAAGCGTTGGTATCTTTGCAGCAGGTGCGGGCAGGCGGATGTGGGAAGCTGAAGAACATACGGGGGTTGGCGCAGGCGACAAAGCTTCGGAAGCTGGGTGTTAGTAAGTGCTTAGAGTTAGAAGAGGTGGAAGGTGTTGAACATTGTACCTGGCTGGAGATGCTTGATGTCTCTCACTGCCCCAAATTAAAATGTCCGGTGTGGGAGTAGTGGACCAGCTCTGCGGAGGATTAAGGAGGGAGGCTAATGATATGAAAAGCAAAATCCAATGAAAAGAAAGAAGCAGCAATTTGCAATTAGAGGATAATTTGATCATACAATAGACTGTCATAATGCTCAGAAATATGTTGTTCTTTTTTAATAGTACAACGCTCTCTTGTTGCACAGGTCTATTCACTGTTAGACAGGTATATTCACATTTTTGCTATGTTGAGTACATGGTCCTCGTTCTTCTTATTATAAATTTGAAGTAATTTAATCGATCATTATTAAAAAAATTAATTAAGTATTATTAATAAATTTAAAGTAACTTAATTAATTAGGTTAAAGAGGAGATAAATTAAGTTTTAGTTTTTGTGGAGAATAATTTCTTGTTGTAGACGTTTCTAAATTTCTGACATAGTTCATATTAAGAAATCGCCAGAAATCGCTGTAAACAGAAAAATTTGTATTAAATTTTTGATGAACACTCCATTATCATTAACTAAAAACCAAGCTTAAAAAATTTATATTTAAAATAAAATAAAATAATATTTAATATTTCCTATGTGCTTAATACCCGTATTTAAAGAAATCATTAATAGTTTGACCATGTCTCTCTTTTTTACAATGATCCAAATAAAATCAGTGCTGATCACTAGAAAACCTATAAAGACAAAATAAAACACTGATGAGCACTTCTAGGACTTGTATCAGTGCTGATCAGCTTCTTTTACAAAACAAAACAATCCTATGAAGACATTAAAAATTTAATCTTACAGCCAACATTACAAAATTAATCTTATAACTAACATCCCCTGAGGATTATTTTTTTAAATGAATAAAATATAAAATATAATAAATTCATAAAAGTCAAATCTTCAATTTTTTAATCTATCTCAATAAAATTTAAAATAAATGAATCAATTTTTTATATTTTTATTAATTAATCTTTTATCATTATCAATAATAAATAAATTAATTCTTTATATTTTATTAATTGATCTTTTATCATTATCAATGTATTATATATGATTTCATATTATGGTTATTATTAAATGTGTATTTTATCTTTTTATAAAATAATTTTATCTTTTTTATAAAATAATTTTATATTTTTATCATGTCTAAATAAGGATTACGATTTGTTTTCAATAATTTCATAGTCTTTTTTTTAGCTAAAATAATAATACATAATATTAATATTATAAGTAAATTAATTTTCAAGAATATTTTAAAAATATTTTATATATTTTATAAAATATAAAGAAAAGAATGACTTTTATGTTTTTATAAAATGATTTCTTTTTAAAAATATTTAATTTTTATATTTTATAAAATATAAATAAAAATAATTATTTTTATGTTTTTATAAAATCCAAAAAATTTGATTGGTATGAAATAAAACAATATGATGATGATGATTAACCTCCACTAAAACCGAATTAGTGTGAATCGTTATGTTCTTTTCTTTCACACTCTCTATGTTCAAACTTTAATAAAAATTGTAAAATTTAGGATTCAATAAATTTAGTTTGTTAATAAAATCTGGATTTGATATGGTTTAAAACTCAATTATGTAATTTTTATTTTAACTAAAACGGGTAATTTTATTTGATAATTGAAACCAGTTGGGCCTAGGCCAAATCAACCATCATTACAAGGGAACAACTTCCCGCTTAAGTACAACTTGTCCCATTCTTACAAAGCTATGAGGTGAGGAGGAGCCAAATCTACAGGATGGGAATCCACAAGGGGGCTTCGTCAGTTTTGCTGAATTCACCTAAGGGCAATAGGCAACCCATATTCGCCTTTGCATCTGTTTCCTTGTTCAATCCACGAAGGATGTGGAAAAAGAGAGAGGAGGAGAAGTCTTGCAGCACTTGTCGAAGCCTTTACAATGTCTTATTGATCGCTGGATTGCTGAAGTGATCATTCGTATTTAAAATCTTAATCAGGATTTCAGAGTCTCCAAAAAATTGTATTTATTTAATGCCATTTTCACGCGCTATCTGACAAGCTTTTAGTAGCCCGAGAATTTCAACCTGGTTATTTGATCTTTGGCCAAGTCCCCAACTGAAGCTATCTTTTCGAGATCCATCCGAGGGGTAAATCACTTTGCCTACTCCTGCGTTCCTTGGGTTTCCTTTGGAGGCGGCATCGAAAAAGACCGAGGCTATGCCTTACCTCCTCCACCAAGCTTGAAAAACTGCATCCTTGTCTTGCAAACGCCATCCTAGAGTGATAGAGGGGCGTATAGAGGTTTGTTTTCTGTCTTGGAAAGTGAATGTTCCAATCCATTTCTTTTCTTCAAGTAGGAGAGTATTTTTGTTCTTGAAGGGATGATTTGCCACTGTTTCAAGAAGAAGAGATTTTTCTTTAGCAGCCACCGTTGGGGGGGAAGGCATAGTGTTGTTGAATATCTGATCGTTTTTGGCCAGCCATAGTTTCCAGCTTGTGTATTTGGGGATGGCCTGCCAAATTCTTTTCCAATTTGCACTACTCTGTATCTCTTGAGGATAGCACGCCTTCCAGGAGAAGAATAAGTTAACCATTGAGATCTGTATCGGGACTGTGACATTAAGGGCATGAAGGGAGATCTTCCAAACTTCTTGGACAAAAGGACAATCCAAAAACAGATGATCCATCGTTTCCAAAGCATTACAACACATGGAGCATCTATGAGGATCGATAATGCCTCTTTTTGACAGATTTTCGCCTGTCAAAACTTTCATGTGCATTAAAACCCAACAGAAGAAGTTTTCTTTAGGAAGGCTGAGAGGATCCCAGACCTACTTCCAGAGGGTTGCTGACTCAATCGGAGCTTGGGGGGATTGAAGAGAAGAAAAACCTTGGGCTACGATGAAGGAACCGGACTTGTTGCAGCCCCATTTATCTGACAACAACAGGTGGACAGGAGCTAATCCCGTCAACATGGCTAGGATGTGAGTTTTTTTTGTTTGCAAGTGATCTGGAATGCCCGAAAGGTCCCAACTCCGCCAACTCCCTAAGGCGTCCCACGAAGATATGTTTGTCACTTTGATGAACCTGTGCTGAGATAACCACTCGCGGATTTCCTTGAAATCGTCTGAAATGTTGAGGGGTGCGTTACCCATGATGTTGTCTTGCCACAACATGGTTTTTTTTCCATTCCCTAGGATTCGATAAAGATGCTTTTGGAAGGAATCAAGTCCGCGACGACAGAGATTCCAGATCAGAGTGCCTTTGGGAGTATTCTCTTCCTGGAGATTTCTCATAGAGACACCATTGAGGTATTTTTTCCTTAGGAGTTTACTTACAGGGTGTCAAAATTTGCATAAAGTTTCCAAAGGATTTTGCCACCCAGTACCAGGTTTGCAAGCTTGGGATCTCTAACCTGTAAGCCACCTTCAAAATATGGGCATTTGACAATTTCCCAATCGACCAAGTGGTATTTATTTTGATTGCCTTTACCTCCACACCAAAGAAAGTCTCGAATCATCTTTAAAATTTGAGGCATGATCGCCTTTGGGGCCAAAAGGAAGGAGGCCTGGTAGATTGGCAAGGAGGACATGACTGATTTAATGAGGGTGAGTTTCCTAGTATTGGTGAGCCATTATCCACCCCAAGATGAGATTTTTTCTTTGAATTTGCTTATAACTTCTATCCACAACGAAGACTTGTTGGAGCCCAGAGTTAGGGGGAGTCCTAGATATTTTATTTTTTCCCAAGAAGCATAGCCCAAGAACCCCAAGTAAAGGGAAATTCGCTGAATGGTTTGATGTTCTACATTCCACCCATACACTGCACTTTTCCTTTTATTGATGAGCACTCTGGAGATACTGCAGAAGCTTTGTAGAATTTCTCTGAATTTTTTTGCAATCTTTATGGAGGCTTCACCCAGCATGAGGGCATCGTCTGCAAAAAGGGCATGATTTATTGGATCGAGGCCCTTCGACAACCTAATGTCTGGGACTGATCCAACCATCTTTTCAGCAGTCAACTTCCTACTTAATGAATCTGCCATCAAGATGTACATGAAGGGGAAAAGAGGGCAGCCTTGCCTTAATCCCCTCGAAGCTTGAAAATAATTAGTCGGTCTGCCATTCACTAGGGGGGCTATCCAAGGATTTTCAGTACAAGATTTGATGAAAATAACAAAGTCAGAACATAAACCAAAAGAGAGAAGGACTTTATAAAGGAAGGAGAGGTTTAACCGGTCGAATGCATTTACCATGTCTAAATTTATCAACATCCCTTGCTCCTATCGTTGGTGACTGGAGTGCATGGCTTCTTGTACCTGAATTACATTGTCTAGAATATGTCTCCCTTTGAAAAATCCACCTTGCATGGGGGAAATGAGATTCTCTAGCAGAGGCTTTATTCTGTTTGCCAATATCTTGGACAAAATTTTGTAAGAGGCATTGTAGAGCGAGATAGGCCTGAATCTTTCGAAGGAACTCAGATTAACTTCTTTGGGGATTAAAGATAGGAAAGTGGAGTTAGTGCTGCCTCCCACTTTGGCTCTTTGATGGAAAGATTTAATTATTCTCAGCAAATCAGTCTTGATTATGTCCCAACATGCTCTGTAAAAATGGATTGAGAAACCATCTAGCCCTGGAGCTTTGTCGGGCTCCATGGACCAGATGACATTGCAGATTTCTTCTTCAATAAATGGCATCACGAGGACTGTATTGTCATCCCTGCTGACAAGAGAGGGAATGTGTGAGAGGAAGCGTGAGGTAACCTCTTCACAGTCGGAGCCTTCTTCCTTGTAAAGGTTCTAAAAGTGTATTTCTGCTGCAACTTTGAGTTGATCAAAACCTTTGTGTATCGATCCATCCGTGGAGGCAATTTCAGAAATGTGATTTCAGGAAAGGTGGGCTCTGAACTGCCGATGAAAGTAGGAGGTGTTTCGGTCTCCAGCTTTTAGCCACAAGCTTCGAGACTTAAGCCTCCAATACTCTTCTTCATGGCGAAAAACACATAAAGTTTTGCTTTGGGTAGCTTGTTCTTTCTCTAAATCTGAGTTGTAGATGTCGTTGATCTCCATTTCCAATTTCAAATCTGATAACCGTTGAACAATATCTCATCTGAGACTAAAGGGGGTGTTAATGGGATTTTTGACCCAAGCTTTCAATGCATGTTTTGTTCCCTTTAATCTTTGCTCCCACACAAAGATTGGAGACCCTGTAACTGGAGAGGACCAAGCTGAATGGACAGTTTCTAGAAAACCCTCCTTATCTATCCAAAGTGGGCTGAAACGGAAAGGAATTGGGCCCATATTTTCCTCTTCTTCCAAATTCAAGAGGATAGGTTTGTGGTCGGAAGTCAATTTTTGGAGAATCTTGGAGGAGATTAACCTCGTTTCTTGCAGGAACAAGCTCTGAGTTAAGAACCTATCCAAGCAAGCTGAGATTTGATCAACCCCGACTCTATTATTTGTCCAGGTGTAGAGTCCTTTCGAAGGCTTGAAGTTAAGGAGATCCCACTAATGAACTAGATCCTCAACGAAGGGGAGCATTTGGTCCCTGCCACTGTTGCCTCCTCTCTTTTATTTTGGTTCGAATACTAAGTTTAGATCTTCGTCTAGAATCATATTTGAAGGAGAGAAGATCTCTAAAAAGTCTGCTAAATGTTTCCAACAATCTTTCTTTTCGGAATACAAGACATGAACATAAACATTGAAGAGTGAGAGGGAAAGCTTACTTGAAGTGTGTCGGAGTTTGGTGAAAATCCAATGTTGAGTCTCGAAAGAGCTTTCTAGGTGAAACTTGTCCTTCGCCCACAGAGTTGCAAGGCCACCTGAGGAACCCCTAGCGCTGATGGCTTTCCCTGCGTTTTTCTTCCATTTTTGGTTGTTGATTTCTAGAAGGGTTTCCCCTTCAATTTTAATCTCTTGGAGCAAGAGGATCTCGGGAGATTCAATTTTCAAAAGGTCTTTGATTGCTTCAGCCTTCAATGGATTCCCCAAGCCTGTGCAATTCCAAGAGACTATACACATTATTTACTGGGGTTGGAGTGGGTAGGACCTCCCTTGGGGGGTCTTGTTCTGGTGTTTCTTCCGATGGACATTTCAATGGTGGATTAGCTTCCTTGCATTTTTTGCCTCTCTATTTCTTCTTCACTGGCTTCCTTATGAGATTTCCTCCTTGCTCTTTTTGAGGGCCTCTTAAAAGACTCTTCTTCCGAAGATACAAAGGTTTCTTTTTTATCATTTCTGTGTAGGAGGGGGAGGAGGAGATTCCAATTGGGGCCCCGGATTGGGTTGCCTCTACATTATCTTTTTCCACTATGGGAGGAAGGGTCTGTTGCTCAAGTTCCTCGATCATTGGATCAGAAATTTATGAAGCATTGCTGAGGGTTTCGAAAGGGTTTTTAGAAGCCTCTGAGGGGCTGAGCTCCCTTCCCCAAGAGTTTTCCCTGTGGTATGGGTGCTAGACCCCATTGGCGCCCCTTTCCCTTTGGCTATGTTGTTATACTTTGGTGGGGCTGCTTTCTGAATGTGTGTCCATTGATCGCTTTTCGAGATCTCCACCTCTTCCTCGGCCTTCTTTTTGCAATGCTAGGAAAAATATTCGTAGCCATGGCAATACCTGAATTTAAATGGGAGTCATTCATAATCCAGTTCTTGGATGTGAGACCAGTTTGCGACCTTTAGTTGAATGGCTTCTGGGAGCCCCACCTCCAAATCAACTTCGACGCAAATTCTTGCACATGAATATTGTTCCTTTCTCTCTGCTTTGTCAATGTATTTGTTGAGGGTGTTTCCAATGGATTCTAATGACTTCGGATTCCAATAATGCAAGGGTAAATGAGGAAGGTGCACCTAGACCGGAGTAACCGAGGACACATCTTGCATCAGATCGAAATATGGAGACCATTTGTTTAGGTACATATCCCGAGGGCCCATAAAATATGGTCCATTCCTGAATATGAGATTTCTATCTTCTAGATTGTCAAAGACGAATACGAAGAATGCCCTGCCAACAACGTGGCTTCTGATGCCTCCTTTGACTAGAGGATTCCAGTTCCTCTACACCCACACATCTACGGCTATGGGAGAAGGCCATAAGCTAGTGAACTGTCCAATGAGCCCCCGTTCAACTAAGTTCAATGCAGATCAACATGTTTCTTCTGCTGGGAGGGCGACTGAAGAAATGTTATCCATCTTTTTGACAAATTTATGCTGCGTCTCTAAGACAGGGCATTTGTTGCTAGCCGCGACCAGCTTCCTGAAGGCTGCGATCTCTGGAAGGAGAGGGGGGAGGGGCCTTGGGGCCCCCTCCTGGGGCCATGGTGATGAGGGCAGGTGGAGGGAGGGGCGCACCAGTGAAAGCACGCACGCGCGCGAGAAATATGTTTCTCTCAATTATGTAAAATTTACAATTTAAAAGAATATGTTAAAAAAAATACTTCCTCAAAATTAAACCATAAGTATTCAAAATTACATAGGAACATAATGCTTAATAAATTTAGGATTAAATATTGGCAATTTCCAATATTTAAACATTCAACTTCTACTTCTTAGAACACATAATATATATATATATATATATATATATATATATATATATATATATATATATATATATATATATATATATTAAATATAAAAAATGATTTTATTTGTTATAAATTTATAAATATTACAATTATAATTAATAATAATTAATAGAGAAATACATTTTTTTTAATGAAAAATATGTCGAATATGTTTGTTTTTCTTTATGAAATTTATTCCCTAACATTTTCTCATTTCTTATCATTTTATAAATTTTTAATTAATTAGGAAAAATGTGTAAGTTATAAATATGAAATTAAATTAGTTTAAAATATTAAAAGAATTTTTGAATTAATTTTGTAAAATTTATAATAAAGATGAAGTTTAAGATAAATTATATGATAATGTAATTATTCAAAAAATTTTATGAACAAAAATAACAATAACTTTGATATTTTTATTTTTACTATGTTTAAATATAAATATAAATTTATAAAATAATTAGTCAATTTTTTTTATATTATTGGTTTTTAGGAGATCAAACATTTGATATTTTTATTTTTACTATGTTTAAATATAAATATAAATTTATAAAATAATTAGTCAATTTTTTTTTATATTATTGGTTTTTAGGAGATTAAACATTATTGTTTTTCTTTATGATGTCAAAAGTCCATGAGAATGAACATTATTGTGCCTCTCAACATGTGACAATATGAACATATTAGTCCAACAAAGATAGAGGATATATATATCTTGAAAGCAAAGTGTAGCATGTTAAGGAATTTGTCACTCAATCTTCGCAAAGACGACTTCTCTTCAACGTTAAACAACAACATGTCTATTAATTATGTCCAAGTAGAATTCAAAGAAGAGGAAATTGTTCACCAACTAAAGGAAGCCATGGATATTGAGCAATGGAATTCTCTCCCATTTGATGTTGGTAGGGAAGAGGCAATCAATGAATATGTATTTCATTAGTTTTTATGTATTTCCAAGTTATTTGATTACTAGGAGTTTTTGTTAAACACGTTACCTACACGAAAACATGGGAATAAATAATTATAGTCTGTAGAAAAATCTCTTATGTAGTCTTTAAGAGTTGTCTATTTTGTGAAAGAATCTTTAAATAAACCCTTTATGTAAGATTGTTGTTAGTTTCACTACTGTTAGATTTTAATGCACCTAAGGTCTGGTCTATTGTTTACACAATTATACACAAATTTACCCAATTTGAACTGTAAACATAAACACACTAGGATGCCTAACTACTTTAGCACAACAAAACATAAAACTTGTAATTAGATCATGCACATGTACACTAAGGAGATTATGTCTCGAGGCCCTTAGGTTGCAGATATGGAGTGCTGAGAGACTACATGACCAATGATATCCTTTTGCACAGATGGAGACCCTTCTCACCACCATAGAGGTCGTAGATTTTCAGATGGCATCCACTACATCAAATGGCTTCTGGAAGGCAGTGGGCCTTGCTCATGAGGTATAGGTCAGTATTATGGTGAGCATCATTTCAATATTTAAGGAATTTAAGTATGTTGTATCTTAGATTGCTTTAGATTTCATGATATATGTTTGGACATTATGCCTTTTTCCCTGCTTCACCTTGGTGGTTGACATTGTTCCCTAGTAAGTAGTCTCCCTTGGGGGTGGGTTTTCTACTAGGAACTCCCTGGAAGAGCCATCGTACTATTCCCGACCATACTTACCACTTTCCATCACTATTTTCCCCCATTTCCTTATCTCTTGGGATTTTAGGGTGTATTGACCCAAGAAGGGGTTGTCCCTCATTCTATGGGAAGAAGGGGTTGAAGGCCCAGAGGGATTGATGTTGGGTAAGAGATAAAAGAGTATATATGAAAATTCTAGATGCTTCACCCAGGGATCACCCAAGAAAGCAATGAAATACTTATCTTTGAAAAAAGGGGGACCCACAAAAAATATGATTGAGAATGATTAAAAGGTTAGTTGGAGGATAAGAGGTATCATCATGAGCCGACCTATCATTTCCATGAATATGTAGTGGTATGACATTACCACCATCTGGTCACCATTCTCATAGAGACACCATTGAGGTATTGTTTCCTCAGGAGTTTGCTTACAGGGTGTCGACGATTTGCATAAAGTTTCCAAAGGATTTTGCCACCCAGTGCCAGGTTTGCAAGCTCGGGATCTCTAACTTGTAAGCCACCTTCAAAATATGGGCATTTGACAATTTCCCAATCAACCAAGTGGTACTTATTTTGATTTCCTTTACCTCCACACCAAAGAAAGTCCCGAATCATCTTTGAAATCTGAGGCATGATCGCCTTTGGGAACAGAAGGAAGGAGGCCTGGTAGATTGGCAAGGAGGACATGAATGATTTAATGAGGGTGAGTTTCCTAGCATTGGTAAGCCATTGTCCACCCCAAGTTGAGATTTTTTCTTTGAATTTTCTTATAACTTCTGTCCACAACGAAGACTTGTTGGAGCCCAGAGTTAGGGGGAGTCCTAGATATTTTATTTTTTCCCAAGAAGCATATCCCGAGAACCCCATGTAAAGGGAAATTCGCTGAATGGTTTGATGTTCTACATTCCACCCATACACTGCACTTTTCCTTTTATTGATGAGTGCTCCAAAGATACTGCATAAGCTTTGTAGAATTTCGCTGAAGTTTTTTGCAATCTTTATGGAGGCTTCGCCCAACATGAGGGAATCGTCTGCAAAAAGGGCATGATTTATTGGATCGAGGCCCTTTGACAACCTAATGCCTGGGACTGATCCAACCATCTTTTCAGCAGTCAACTTCCTACTTAACGGATCTGCCATCAATATGTACAGGAAGGGGAAAGAGGGCAGCCTTGCCTTAATCCCCTCGAAGCTTGAAAATAATTAGCCAGTCTGCCATTCATTAGGGGGGATATCCAAGGATTTTCAGTACAAGATTTGATCAAATTAAAAAATTCAAACATAAACCAAAAGAGAGAAGGACTTTATAAAGGAAGGAGAGGTTTACCCGGTTGTATGCATTTTCCATGTCGAGCTTTATCAACATCCCTTGCTCCTGTCGTTGGTGACTGGAGTGCATGGCTTCTTGTACCTGAATTACATTGTCTAGAATATGTCTCCCTTTGAAAAATCCAACTTGCATGGGGGAAATGAGATTCTATAGCAGAGGATTTATTCTATTTGCCAATAGCTTGGACAAAATTTTGTAAGAAGCATTGTAGAGTGAGATAGGCATGAATCTTTCGAAGGAGCTCAGATTAACTTCTTTGGGGATTAAAGATAGGAAAGTGGAGTTAGTGCTGCCTACCACTTTGGCTCTTTGATGGAAAGATTTAATCATTCTCAACAAATCAGTCTTGATTATGTCCTAGCATGCTCTGTAAAAATGGATTGAGAAACCATCTAGCCTTGGAGCTTTGCCGGGCTCCATGGACCAGATGACATTGTAGATTTATTCTTTAGTAAATGGCTTCATGAGGACTGTATTTTCATCCCTGCTGACAAGAGAAGGAACGTGTGAGAGGAAGTGTGAGGTAACCTCTTCACAGTCAGAGCCTTCTTCCTTGTAAAGGTTTTGAAAGTGTATTTTTGCTGCAACTTTGAGTTGATCAAAACCTTTGTGTATCGATCCATCCGTGGAGGCTCCGGAAAGGCGGGCTCTGAACTGCCGATGAAAGTAGGAGGTGTTTCAGTCTTTAGCTTTTATCCACAAGCTTCGAGAATTAATCCTCCAATACTCTTCTTCATGGTGAAAAGCACATAAAGTTTTTCTTTGGGCAGCTTATTCTTTCTCTAAATCTGATTTGTAGATGTCCTTGATCTCCATTTCCAATTGCAAATCTTATAACTGTTGAACAATATCTCGTCTGAGACTAAAGGGGGTGTTAATGGGATTTTTGACCCAAGTTCCTTTAATCTCTGCTCCCACACAAAGCTTGGAGACCCTGTAACTGGAGAGGACCAAGATGAATGAACAGTTTCTAGAAAAACCTCCTTATCTATCCAAAGTGGGCTGAAACGGAAAGGAATTGGGCCCATATTTTCCTTTTCTTCCAAATTCAAGAGGATAGGTTTGTGGTCAGAAGTCAATTTTGGGAGAATCTTGGAGGAGATTAACCTCGTTTCTTGCAGGAACGAGCTCTGAGTTAAGAACATGTCCAAGCGAGCTGAGATGTGATCAACCCCGACTCTATTATTTGTCTAGGTGTAGAGTCCTTTCGAAGGCTTGAAGTCAAGGAGATCCCACTGATGAACTAGATCCTCAACGAAGGGGAGCATTTGGTCCCTGCCACTATGGCCTCCTCTCTTTTCTTTTGGTTTGAATACTAAGTTTAGATTTCCGTCTAGAATCATATTCGAAGGAGAGAAGATCTCTAAAAGGTCTGCTAAATATTGCCAACAATCTTTCTTCTCGGAATACAGGACATGAACATAAAGATTGAAGAGTGAGAGGGAAATCTTACTTGAAGTGTGTCGAAGTTCGGTGAAAATTCAATGTTGAGTCTCGAAAGAGCTTTCTAAGTGAAACTTGTCCTTCACCCACAGAGTTGCGAGGCCACATGAGGAACCCCTAGCGCTGATGGCTTTCCCTGTGTTTTTCTTCCATTTCTGGTTGTTGATTTCTAGAAGGGTTTCCCCTTCAATTTTAGTCTCTTGGAGCAAGAGGATCTCAGGAGATTCAATTTTCAAAAGGTCTTTGACTGCTTTAGCCTTCAATGGATTCCCCAAGCCTCTGCAATTCCAAAAGACTATACACATTATTTACTGGGGTTGGAGTGGGTAGGACCTCCCTTGGGGGCCTTGTTGGTGTTTCTTCCGATGGACATTTCAATGGTGGATTGGCTTCCTTGCATTTTTTGCCTCTCTGTTTCTTCTTCTCTAGCTTCCTTATGAGATTTCCTCCCTACTCTTTTTGAGGGCCTCTCAAAAGACTCTTCTTCCGAAGATTCAAACGTTTCTTTTTTATCATTTCTGTGTAGGAGGGGGAGGAGGAGATTCCAATTGGGGCCCCGGATTGGGTTGCCTCTACATTGTCTTTTTACACTATGGGAGGAAGGGCCTACTGCTCAAGTTACTTGATCATTTGATTAGAAATTTATGAAGCATTGCTGAGGGTTTCGAAAGGGTTTTTAGAAGCCTCTGAAACTGGAGGGGCTGAGCTCCCTTCCCCAAGAGATTTCCCTGTGGTATGGGCGCTAGACCCCATTGGTGCCCCTTTCCTTTTGGATATGATATTATACTTTGGTGGGGATGCTTTCTGAACATGTGTCCATTGATCGCCTTTCGAGATCTCCACCTCTTCCTCGGCCTTCTTTTTGCAATGCCAGGCAAAATATTCATAGCCATGGAAATACCTGCATTTAAATGGTAGTTCTTCATAATCCAGTTCTTGGATGTGAGACCAGTCTATGACCTTTAGTTGAATGGATTCCGGGAGCCCCACCTCCAAATCAACTTTGACGCATATTCTTGCACATGAATATTGTTCCTTTTTCTCTGCTTTGTCAATGTATTTTCCGAGGGTGTTTCCAATGAATTCTAATGACTTTGGATTCCAACAATGCAAGGGTAAATGAGGAAGGCGCATCCAGGCCGTAGCAACCGAGGGCACATCTTGCGTCAGATTGAAATCTGGAGACCATTTGTTTAGGCACATATCCTGAGGGCCCATAAAATATGGTCCATTCCTGAAGATGAGATTTCTATCTTCTAGATTGTCAAAGACAAATACGGAGAATTTCCTACCAACAAGGTGGCTTTTGATGCCTCCTTTGACTAGAGGATTCTAGTTCCTCTACACCCACACATCTACGTCTTTGGGAGAAGGCCATAAGCCAGTGAACTCTCCAATGAGTCCTCGTTCAACTAAGTTCAATGAAAATCGACATGTTTCTTCTGCTGGGAGGGCGACTAAAGAAATGTTATCCATCTTTTTAACAAATTTCTGCTGCATCTCTGAGATAGGGCGTTTGCTGCTAACCACGACCAACTTCCTGAAGGTTGCGATCTCTGGAGGGAGAGGGGGGAGGGGCCTCAGATCCCCCTCCTGGGGCCATGGCGATGAGGGCAAGTGGAGGGAGGGGTGCACTAGTGTAGGCATACATGCGCGGGGGAAATATGTTTCTCTCAATTATGTAAA
>JASDQU010308120.1:73665-91701 GCA_032191745.1 Picea mariana | reverse complement strand
ATTTCTCATATATTGTGCATGGTGTATTGTGGTGTATTGGTGTAACTCTTATACTATTGTTCATTGCTCATTGGATATAATTGAATGGTTCAAGTATAAGTTGAAAAAGGTTTTAAAATTGTATTTGATATTGATTCACCCCCCTCTCAGTAACAACAAAAAGAAGATGCTTCCTGTTGATATTGTGAACTAGTTTTTGCTTCCAGAACATCAAAACCCTAACTGGAGTCAGGGTATTCCACTAAAACGGTTGAAAGAGAGAATTGATTTTTGTAATCTTTTTCATAAATCGGGGCCTATCCAAAATGTTAGCAAAGGTTTCATTATTTTTCTACAAGGAGTTTAGAATGTCAGTGTAAATTTGATTTAATCTTATCTTTCCAACCATTTATCCATTCTCTGTGGAATTTGGATGAGACATGCATTAGAGGAAGACAAACCCAATGAATTCTAGGTCAAAATAATTCACAGTTTTCGAGAAATGAGAAATCATCACCTACCACCATTTTATTCTTTTCTCGAAAACTGTGAACTAAGTTTGTCCCAAATTTGGTATGCCAAAGCATCATGATTATATTAATATGGGGACCAAAAATCAGCTTGACCCATTTTGTCGTTTGGGATAAAAATGGAAAAAAAATCATTGAAGGAAAACATAGTATTACCAGATTGTCTAAACCTGTGAAAAATAAGACATTTGAAAAATTATTTTCAAAGGAAAGAAAGTATAGAATGAGGCCTAGGTCGCATAAAATATCCATTGATCTCAAAAGACCTGCACCTGAGGAATACTATGGTAAATTTAGAGTGGAAACATGAGATACATCAACAAAACAAAAGATCAAAAGTTGTCGATAGTCATCAAGGAATTGAAGCATGAAAAAAAAGCACTAGAGTTTCAACAGTTAAATCAAGTAGGGTAAATAAATAGGAGTTACAGTCAACATTTATATCTCAACAATATTCCCAAGTTGCAAGAATGCATAATGTAATGGACAAAGATGCTCAAAACTAAATTACAACAGAAGTTGAAACAAATGGAAAAACATCTCGTAGCTGATTGTTTTATTAGTCAACTTATGATGAGTCTACCAAGAAAAAGTTGAAGAATTTGAAAACCCTATTAAAAACCCACTTTCCAAATTGGCCAAATTAGGTCACCCACATGCAGTTTCCAAAAAACATGAATCACTAGGGAGATACATATGAATCTTTGAAGGCAATGTTTCAAGATTTAAACAATAAATGATTTCTTTTTTTAGTCACTAATTTTGGTCGGGGTTTCATAGAAATCGAGATTCATTTTTGGAAACCAAAATAGGTTTTTATTTGGGATGAGATCATTCAAAAAACTCTCTCATTTTTTACAGAGCTATCATAGTTTTGGATATATGAAGAGATCTTTGGACCCTTATTTTCAAGAATTTTCCAAATTTATTTTCCTAAAATAACTCATCAACAATAATTGATGGGCCACCTCATCAATTTGACTTGGAGATCAGATCTTATATCCTCCTTGATTATTTGAAACATAAAACTAAAAATAGATGAAGAGGTTTTTAGATCCATTTCTTTTTCATCTTGATAATTATGTACTTTTTCTAAATAAACTCTGCAGAAGGAGAAGTTGAGGGAGGGGGGGTGGATAGCAGTGGCATTTTTGAAAAAATATGTTTCAGATTGTAAAGAATAATACCTATTTCATTTTTGTACTAACTGGAAAAGGCTATATGATGGCTAGACTTCTTTATTGTTTCTATTTTCATCTTTTCTTACTTGAATGCATATTATCTTTTCTAAGCATTTGATATGTTCTGTTTATGAATTAAGCCAATGAAGATTTTACTGTTTCTTGTTCATTATCAGATATGTATTTAAGTACATGTATTTTTTTATTGGATGATATTTAAGATCAGATATTTCTTAAGTGAGTGGACAAATTGAAAACTTACATATTTTTTGTTTATTTCCTTACAAATTTATCTTCTAATTCATCAGATTGACTACCATTTGCTAAGCCAATGAGATATGAATTTGATCTTGCATTTCTGGTATTGATATCATTTTATTATTTTTAGCCCAACCTTCAAAACCACTTCAAAACCCAATACACATATTTATCCATAAAAATCATTGCAATAACTTGATGATTCCCTAACTTTCCCTTTAGTAGTCAAGTGCAACTTTAGGGACTAACATATTTTGGCACTGTTTCTGGGGACAGAGGAATGGAGAATTTATCCTTGGGAGAATGACAATGATCAATTCTAGCTCTTGATGGTGAAGAGGAGTTGGACAGTTTTTCTAACTGTATCATTGACCCGATGACTCCATGAAGGAAGAATCTATTGGAGACTCCACTGGTCCAATATGTCGAAGGCTATGGAAGTTATTTTGGCACAGAGGTTTGCACCATTTAATTTATCTGCTATTGTTGGTTTCCCTAATGATGTCCCCACTATAGATATATGGGGATATTCCCTTCCATGGTTCAAAGAAAAGGATGAGGACAATCTAACACTTCATGTGATTAAGTTTCAGCAATGCTTGGATCAACTAAAGATGTATTAATGAAAATGTTTATGTATTCATTGGATGGATATGCAAGAGAATGGTATTGATCTCAACATGTTTCCAATATTTCATCTTTAAAGGATTTCCATGATGCTTTTTATTCATATTATAAAAAATTTTATCCAGTTGAGAGTCTTTTTGAGCATTGTTGCAAGGATATGCATTATATACTCAATATTTAGTAACTGATCCTTCTAGTATTGCAAATGAAGGTCATGATTACGTGAGGAAGATAAACACGAATTATTATCAATTCTATCTTCTTCTTATTTTGATTTATAGCAGGAGGAATGTAGTAATAAAATTCATGCAGATATATGTCAGGCTTATGAAGCTCAAGATGAATTTGACACTTGTCAAAATGTTTCTGATAACTCTTACCTGAATTTTCATCCTTGTGAAGAATGTGTTGCTGAGAATATTTTTGAAAATCATTTGTTGACTAGCCCCTAGGGGGGAACTCAATTGACAAGTGCCATGATATGAAGAGTTATGCTCGATGAGGTTCTAAGTTCAAATCCCCTCGACTTACCCATTTCTGCGGAAGGGGAATACGTATGGAACCTGAATCTTATAGTGGTAGCGGTTGGAATCGACCCCATGTCACGCAAGTACGAGACTGCCCAGTTGTCGATTCTGCCAGATACAAAAAAAATAAATCATTTGTTGACTGAAAAATCTCTTATTGAAGACCATATTGTTGATGAGGAAGAACAAGAAGTAGTTTTAAATACATCTAATAATTTTTGAGATGTGTCTAATGGCCAAAATTCTAATAACAATCAGGTAACATATTTACATTCATTCTTTCAAGATGATCATGAAACAAATGTCTCTGAATTTCAAATTTTTGTTTCTTTTTTTCAAATCAACCTACATACGATGAATATGATGATAATATTGAAGTCCTAGATCTAGATGTCTATGATGTAGAAAAAATTGACCAAGATTTGCATGAAGACATTGATTCCATCATCCATCAGGAACTAGATCCTGTATATGACAACTATGTATTAGAAGGTAGCAAGGAAGATGAACATGAGCCTCTTGATTTTCATGATAATATTATTTCTTCGAATGTTTTTGTCCAAGGAACTTATGCAGAGATTCAAAATGACCCTCTTGCTTTTGATTGTGATAAAACAAATGATCTTCAAAAGGATTCTCGAGAAAAAAATTTAGAACAATAATTTTGTTCATGGCATCGACTCGAGTTATGTTGTGATTTTTTTGACCCAGTGGATATTTACATAGAGTTCATTTTTCCACAAGTTCAAAACATGGAAACATCTAGGATGAAAGTGGAATGTAACAGTAAGTATAAATTTCATATTACATGTCTGCTGATTTTTTTTTATGTTTTCCTGCATTTCTTCGTTAAGCTACCAAAGAGAAGACCATTTTCTCAGTAAAATGATTACATGGCTACAATGGAAATTTTCCTACACATGATAAACATGATGTCAACAAGTTAGGAAAGTAGGATGGTTGAATAAGCTAGGATTTGAGTAGCTTATTTTCATCTTGTTGTATATTAGCATGGATAAGTGACTCCATAGCCCAATACAAAAACACTAGTGCAGATCCAATTTTTTCTTTTCAATTTGATGGTTGGGTATCTATTTCTTTGGGCTTTGTAGAGTTGTTTGGGCACAATGTGTGATTTGGTTTTTAGTTTCTTTCAGTGGATATGAGCAGTTTCAGTATGCAAGAGATTGTTTTCAGTTGACCAGTTGCAGGGATACATGTTGCAATGGTAAATTAAGGCACAATGGTTTGCATGTTCTTGGATCCTAATAGGGAGTATTCCATCCCTAGAAGGACCTAGTGTTAGTCCTTAATTTTTATCATGATTGTTTCCCTTATTCCTTTCCTTGTCATATATTTTTATAGCTCATCTTTTTCTTTTGAAAATCCTTTCTTTATATCTCATAGCTTGATTTTTGGTTTTCTTGAGAATTTTTACTATGCATTGGTAGAAAAGGTTGATTTAGACTTTAAGGATTTTTTTTCCATCATGATTAATGTCTTTTTTCTGTTCTAAATTCAAAAAATTCAAAAAAAGGAAAAATGCGCTACAAGAATAACATTATTCTTGTAGCAATTGAAATCATGATTATTTCAAATGTGTCATAATCCTGAAATATTGTGTCAATTGATTCCTAAGATCATGCAGAAGACCTAACATTTTTATGATTATGATCAAGTCGTGATATGGTTTCATGGTGATGATTCTAAGAAAATGGATTTGTACCTGTCAATTTTTGTATCTAATCAAATGTTTCAAGCCATGAACTAAAATGAGAAAGTTATGATTCCTTTTTTATATTGGATTAATCGTGTCTTGTAGGTAAAAGGAATGTCCCATATCTTTAAACTCTTCAGGAGTCCTTAGAAGAATGTAAGTTGAAACCCTAGTTTCTACAGGTTTATAGAGATAAAATTAGAGCATGGATCCCAAGAAAGGTGGACAGATTAGTCAATAAGAACCGTAAGGGGTAGAATTGCTCGAGGACTTTCCTAAAATATTGAAGAAGTTCAAAGATGTACGGTGGTTTGATTTTTGTTGTACACTCCAGGGTTACCATGAACAAATATCCATGATTTTCGTGCAAAATTTTGATGGATTCGAGATAGTCATGGGCCAATTTCTTATACACGTGACATGGAATTCAATTGGGATTGCATGTAGATTGTCAGTATATTGAGAAATATGGTGGAAAAAGGATATGCTACCTATTGAGATTGTGAATCAGTTTTTTCTTCGAGAACATCAAAACCTTAATTGGATTCAGGGTATTCCACATAAATTGTTGAAAGAGAGAATTGATTGTTGTAATATTTTTCCGAAATCGGGGCCTATCCAAAATGTTAGCAAAGGTTTCATTATTTTGCTATAGGGATTTTAAAATGTTAGCATAAATTTGATTTAGTCATATCTTTCCAGCAATGTATCAATTCTTTGCAAAATTTGGAGGAGACATGCATTAGAGTAAGTTAAACAAACCTAATGAATTCCAGGTCAAAATAATTCATATTTTTTGAGAAATGAGAAATCATCACCTATAACTATTTTATGTTTTTTCTCGAAAACTGTCAACTAAGTTTGTCCCAAATTTGGTATGCCAAAGCATCATCATTATATTAATATGCTGACCCAAAATCAGCTCGACCCATTTTTTGTTTGGGAGAAAAATGGAAAATATTCGCTGAAGGAAAACAAAGTATTACCAACTTGTCTAAACCTGTGAAAAATAAGACATTTGAAAAGTTATCTTCAAAGGAAATAAAGTATAGAATGATGCCTATGAAGCCTAAACTCTCCATTGATCTCAACATACCTGCACCTGAGGAAGAATATTGTAAATTAAGAGTGGAAATAGGCGATACATCTGCAAAACAGAAGATAAAAAATCTACAGACAGTCATCGAGGAATTGAAGCATGAAAACAAGCACTAGAGTTTCACCAGTTCAATCAAGTAGGGGGAAATAAACAAGAGTTACAGTAAAAATTTAAATCTGAAGAATATTCCCATGTTGCAAGAATGCATAATGTAATGGAAAGACCTGCTCAAAACTAAATTACAACAGAAGTTGAAAACAAATGCAAAACTTTCCTGTAGGTGACTGTTTTGGTAGTCAACTTCTAACGCGTCTCCCAAATAAAAGGTAAAGAATTTGAAAAACCCATTATAAACCCACTTGAAAAATGGGACAAATTAGGTGATTCTCGAGCATTTTCCCAAAAAACTGAATCACTAGGGAGATATATATGAATCTTTGAAGGAAAAAAATCCATATTTAAACAGTAAACGATTTCCTTTTTTAATCACTAATTTTGGGTGAGGTTTCAGAGAATCTGAAGATGAAGTTTTGGAAACAAAAACAGTTTTTTGTTGTAGATGGGATAATCAACAAAAACCTCTCTTTGGTTTTACACATCTATCGTGGTTTTTGAGATATGAATAGATCTTTGGACCCTATTTTTCAGGAATTTGCCAGATTTATTTTCCTAAAACAACTCAGAGACAACAATTGATGAGCCACCTCATCAATTAGACTTGGAGATCAGATATTATATCCTCCTTGATTATTTGAAACAAAAAACTAAATATAGATGAGGAGGTTTTCAGATCCATTTCTTTTGGATCTTGATAATTATCTACTCTTTCTATATAAACTCTGCATAAGGAGAAGTTGAGGGGTGGGGTGGGGTGGAGAGCAGTGGAATTTTCGAAAAACTCCATTTCAGATTGTAAATACTAAGACCTATTTCATTTTGGTACGAATTGGAAAAGGCGATCTGATGGTTAGACTTCTTTCTTGTTTCTATTTTCATGTTTTCTTACTTGAATGGATATTATCTTTGCTAGGCATTTAATATGTTATGTTTATGAATTAAGCCAGTGACAATTTTATTGTTTCTTGTTCATGATCATATCTGTATTTAAGTACATGTTTTTTTTTCTTGAATTATATTTAAGATCAAAGATTTCTTATGTGAGTGGACAAATTGAAAACTTGCATATTTTATGTTTCTTTCCTTACAAATTTGACTTCTAATTCATTAGATTGACTACCATTTACTAAGCCAATGAGATATGAATTTGATATTGCATTTCTAGTATTGATATCATTTTATTATTTTTATCCCAGCCTTCAAAACCATTTCAAAACCCAATACACATCTTTATCCATAAAAATCATTGCAATAGCTTGATGATGCTCTAGCTTTCCCTTTAGCAGTCAAGTGCAACTTTAGGGACTAACAATTGGTATAGGTACTGTTGTCATTTTGATATGATAACTATTTATTTGATGAATCTAATCCACCTTATGTAGAGAACATCAATGTGACAAATTTGGAGCCAATTATGACTACCAATGTCCAATTTGCATATTCATGAGTGGTATTGTTCCTTCTAGTTTCAAATTCGACATTGTTCAACTATGTGGATGGATCTACATATTACTATCCACATGATTAGTGTAGAAATTTGGATCATCTTCAGTGTGGATTTCACATGAGCACTTGCACATGGGACCCCTGTTTACAGTGGTGGTTAAACTACTTCAGCATGATGGATCACATTCCCACATGGGACCCTAGTTCTCTTTCCTACATCATAATAAAGGAGATTTAGCATATTGTTCTTGGTATCTATTTTGGTGATTATTAGATATTTTTTACTTAAAAATTGGTATCAGAGAAATTTCCTTGGCAGGAATTGTGGGCATTTGTTTTTGACATATTTTTTAAGAAGAAAAAAGAGGGTCACGACACTCCAGAAGATTCCTATAGTTTTTTTGTGCAGAATTTATAGAAACTGGTTGTATATCTGAGTTCCTATCGAAAAAAAAAAAAAATTAAAAAACAAAAATCATCTAAAATGGAGTCTAGGAAGTAAAGTTATAGGAATTTTAAAAATATTCTATTTTCAGGGTTTTTCCATGAATTTCTGCAGGATTGTTTTATTTATTTTTGTAGCAGCTGGGGTTGAATATGCCCCAAAAAATTACAAATATGAGTTCCTCTCAAAATTTCACCCAATTTCTAAAAAAAATCATCTGAATCAGAGCTCCATAAGTGAAGATATCATTGATTTAAAATTAACTATTTTTGGGGGGGTTTTATGATGATGGCGGGACTGCAGAGCTCATAACTTTTCACATAGTGCTCAGATTGCTACTGGATCAGTGTATTTGGATAGATAATTTTAATATATTTCTTATGGTATCTTATATGTGGTATTTCCAATGGATATTCTCTTTCGAATCATGGAATTATTCACGACAACTTTTCAAGAGTTCAAACTTTCAAGGAAAGAAAGGTATATTATGTAGGCCATCAGGGATGAACACAATCAAGAAGCATCTGCTTGGTATGATTTTGAGGTTGATTGTGATTATTGGTATAAGTATAGTCATCATTTTTGGGATGATAACTATTTATTTGATGACTCTACTCCACCTTATGTAGAGAACATCAATGTGACAAATCAAGATCCAGTTATGACTACCAATGTCAAACCTGCATATTCTACAACGGTATTATTCCTTCTAGATTCAGCTATGACCCTTTCCCACTATGTCGATGGATCTTCTTATTTGGATCCATATTACATGTGTTAGTCTTTGGAGAATCATTTTTATTTGTTTATTGGGTTTCAATATCTTCCGTATTGATTTCACATGAACACTTGGACATGGGACCTCAGTTTACAATGGAAATTGGACTACTTCATCATGGTGTATTCCATTTATGTATGGGATCCTCGTTCTCTAGTCTAATTCAACACTATGGTCCACACTTATGCATGGGACCCTGATATATGGTTATACACCCTCATAAGAATTGTTGATGACAACGCTTTCATAAGGGGGATGGAATGTAATGTAGCTAGAGAGGTAGTGGGGGTCACATAGGGCCCATAGTAGTAATAGTGGAGTTCATTATGTGTAATGTGGACTAGGTCCACTGTACTATTAAATAAGGACCACTATGGTAGTTAGATATAATAAATGTAAGATAACTTACTAGAAGGTCCCTCCTCCAAAATGTTATTAGTGTTGGATTAATGAGAGGGGGTGCGAATCAGTAATAGAGAAATACAATCCTTTTCAACCACAANGAACAATCATACACATGCACAGTATACCAATGTTTTACGTGGAAACCCAAAGTGGGAGAAAAGAACATAATGTTTTTTCCTATATGTCTTTAAGAGTTACATTCATTGGAAGCACCAACTTCCTTTGTTTTCTAGCTACAACTGGAAGGAGGCTCCAACCCCCTAGTTTCTCAGGCTACAACTTGATGGAAGCTCCAACTCCCCTATGCTCTGGCTACAACCCCCTATTCTCTCCAGATACAACCGGAAGGTGGATACAACCACATGTCCTTGCCCCATCCAAATGCCTTGACGTATAAGTAGAATGATGGAACCACTGTCTCATTATCACTATGAGATATATTGTTGTAAACCTATACCAATCAACCTGCACCAAGCAACTTGTACCAATAACTTGAACCATGCATCAACCTGTACCTCATCCTGTAATCAATCTGTACCATAAACAAGTGCATCAACCATGCACCAACCTGTAATCAACTTGTACCATAAAAACGTGCATCAACCATGCACCAACCTGTACCTCAACTTGTACCATGAACAAGTGCATCAACTATGCACCGAACCTGTATAAATAACCTGTCACAACAACCTGTCCAAACAACCTATCACAACAACCTATCTCATTAATCTTATCAACCAAATCAGATCTACTCACCAAGATCAATCATCAAGACAACTCTCAACCATATGCACAATATCAGCAAGATGTGCATCAACCAATCACAACAACTCATAATCATCACCAAGATCAATATGTGATTCTAATAATATACCAAGACAAGTATGCTACATAATCCATAAATGATGTGTCAAAAATACTACTAACAAGTGCCTCCAACCATGTACCAATCATGCATCAACAAAACATCAAATATGACTCATCAAGATGTACCAACATCGTCAACTATACACCTCATGTATGTGCCAACTCATCAACTACTTGTCTCAACCATGTACCCAACATGTACCTCAACCATTTACCAAAGACATACACCAATATAACAATCAAAAGTTATCTAACAATCCATCACTCTATCCATACAATAAATACCATAAACCCTTACATCAAACCATGTGCCACAACCTCATTGCTATGTAGCCTCAAGCTAAACTAACAACTTCAGCAACACATCACAACCAAAAGACCAATACCCATATGCCAAATATCAACATCAAAATACCAACTATATCCCTCAACAAATATGAGATATGTAGCAATATTGAACATCCAATACCATCTCAAGAGATAAACCCTAACTCACAAAACATAACTTAAACAAGATCTGCCATATCTCTCATAAATAGACCCCAACCATGTTGTTTCCGTGATTTTTCTGTTGCGATTTTTCTGTAGTGAATTTTCTCCTGCACTTTTTTGTCGCGATTTTTCTGCTGCACTTTTTCTGTCGCGATTTTTCTATCGCACTTTTTCTGCCACACTTTTTCTGCTGCATTTTTCCTGCCGCATTTTTTTTGCCGCAGTTTTCCTACTGCATTTTTTCTGCCACACTTTTCTCTATCAATAATACCTTCCCAAATAACCTTTCAAAAAATAGATATTCAATGATATTCAATAGGTTCAAGTTTGTTTAAATGCGAGAGCCTTGCCTCTTATTTATAATTTCATGTAGGATCCTCAAGGGGTTATCTTTTAACCATCTTATCCCACTTTCCTTATTTTAGGGTTAACCCACTTATAACCACTTGTCCACTAAATTTAACCACTTTCCATAATTAGTAAGCTGTCCATTAACTTTATTATTTAAATAATTTCTTTTGCTTCCTCTTTGACTTATAGTACACTCATCACTTCACTTTATTCTTTAAATAATTTCTTCTTTGCAAACACTTTGAATACTTTGACCTTTTGGGGCTTCTAGATGACTCATGAGGGTTCTCCAACTTCACATGTCCATAAATCTCTAACCGTGAGGATTTATGTGACGTTCCACATACCACCGAAAATGAAATGACATGTATTATCCATCTAGAATAGTCTTGACTGCAAATATATCAAAACTCATACCATTATCCATCAAACAAAATTGGGTCCATTACCAAAACCTTTGTGCTACCAGAATTTGCTATTAGACTTTATTCAAGGTTTGACATCAATGAAAATCAACCCAATTAATCAACAATATCCCCATTTGGCATTGATGGAAACACTTTGATGCAATAATGAAGTCATGTCATGCAATACTGAATTCATATCACTCATGTTCACCCTAGAACCATGCCTTTGTGCTCTTCATCTGATAAATCTCTCCCCCTTTGTCATCAATGGAAAAGGTATATTTCCATCCGGGGCTACTCCCCCTAACTGAATTGTCCTTGGGGATACTCCTCCTCATTGAACTCTTCCTGAAACTGATCTCCTGACCTAAGCTTCCCTCTTTTG
This sequence comes from Picea mariana, assembly GCA_032191745.1. Taxonomy (NCBI): domain Eukaryota; kingdom Viridiplantae; phylum Streptophyta; class Pinopsida; order Pinales; family Pinaceae; genus Picea; species Picea mariana. The sequence continues at coordinate 80,090 of JASDQU010308120.1, read as the reverse complement.
GTTCTTCCTCGTGTAAATCTAAGACATATACGATAAGCATTCAAAAGAATTCATTTTCGGTTATAAATTACTCTGAGTCTCTGGGGAAGATACTCAAAGGATTCCTGTGGAAGCGATTTTGTAAAGACGTCTTCTACTTGTTCTTTTTTTTCCCACATATTCAACTATGATGTTCTTCTCTACAACCTCTTCCCGTAGAAAGTGATTCTTTATTGGAATGTGCTTACTCTTGGAGTGCATCATTGGGTTCTTTGAGATACTGATGGCATTTGTATTATCACAATAGATTGGAATGGGCTCATCATATTCAACCTGTATACCTGTCAGAGTTTGTTTCATCCATAGAACCTGTGTACAACATGTTTTTGTTGCAATATACTTTGCCTCGGTTGTAGATAAGGATATTGATGATTGTTTCTTTCTTAGCCATGATACTAAACACACACCCAAGTAGAACTTTTCTCCACTGGTGGTTCGTTTGTCATCAATGCAACCTGCCCAATCTTCATCTGTGTAGGCAATAAGTGATAGATCCTTTCCTTTTGGATACCATAATCCAAACTCTTATTTTCCTTTGAGATATCTGAAAATCATCTTCACTTCTACGACATGTGTTTCCTTTAGTGCTTCTTTAAATTGTGCTACTTGTCAAACTGCTTGCATTAAATTTGGTCTAGATGTTGTCACATATAGTAATCTTCCAATCATTGACCTATATTTCCTCTGGTATGTACGCTTTGAATCATCATCATTTCTCAACTTGCAACTGGTTTTCATAGGAGTGGTAATTGGTTTGCAATATTCCATTCTGAAGCTCTTTAGCATTTCTATAATGTACTTAGTTTGAGAAATAAACATTCCTTGGTTGCTTTGACGTATCGAAAGACCCAAAAAGAAGGATAGTTATCTGAGTAATGACATTTCAAATTCATTCTACATATCTTTTGCAAATTTCTAGATTAACTTGTCATCATTGCTTCCAAAAATAATATCATCAAAATAAACTTCAATTAATAAAATACTATCTTGAGTTACCTTGATGTAGAGGTTGATGTCTGCACTTCCTTTTCTAAACCAACCCTGCATGTTGTAGATATTTATCCAGTCTAGAGTACCATGCTCTAGGAGCCCATTTTAGACCATACAAGGCCTTCTTCAATTTACACACATAATCTGCATTCTCTAACAACTGAAATCCTTCTGGTTGTTCAATGTAGACTTCTTATTCAAGTTCCCCATTCAGAAAAGTTGATTTTACATCCATCTGATATACTTTAATATTCTTGGAGAAAGCATAAGCTAAAAACAATCAGATTTCTTCCATTCTGGCAACCAGGGCAAATGTCTCTTCAAAGTCGATTCCTTCAACCTGTGTGTATCCTTTACATACCAATATAGATTTGTTCCTTGTAACCTGTCCATATTCATTCAATTTATTTCTGAAGACCCACTTTGTGCCAATCACATTCTTATTCTTTGGTCTTGGAACCAATTCCTAAGTTTCATTCTTCTCTATTTGATCCAATTCTTCATCCATGGCCTTATTCCAAAATTCATCCTTGTTCACCTCTTCAAAACAGTTTGGTTCAATTGTAGATGAGAGTGCTAGGTGTGTTTTTTATGGTGAACATGTTCTTCTTCTAGTCTCAACTCCCACATCTTTGTTTCTGATAATCTGATCTGAAGGATGATTCATCTGTACTCATTTTCTAGATGTATTTGGAGGCACTTGCTGAATTTTCTCTTCTACTTCTATCTGATCCTCTTCATCTTCCCCTTCTACTTATTCTTCATCTTATGCTTCTTCTTCGTAAATTTGTTCCATTGATTCATTTTATTCTTCCTTTAATTCTCGTCCACCTGTTTCATCAATTGTTAAATTGATTCTTTCCACAACTTTGTTCAACCTTAGATTGTAACACTTGTATGATTTCCTTGTACTTGAGTAACCAACAAATACTCCTTTTTCCACACGAGAGTCAAAATTTCTCATTCTTCCATCTTCTCTTTTGATGTAGCATTTTCTTCCAAATACTCGGAAGTGCTTCACATTTTCTGGTCTTCCTTTCCACAACTCGTAGGGAGTTTTGTCAGTGTTGTTTCTGAGACTGCACGTGTTCAAAATATATCTGTCAATTTGGAATCCATTAACATTGTTTGATCCATTTCCTGTATTATCATGTTCTTTCATTCAACAACTCCATTCTGTTGAGGTGTCCTAGCAATGAAGAATTTCCTTTTTATTCCACGCCTGAGGTAGTAGTCCATAAATTCCTTTGAGGTGGACTCTTCTCCATTATTAGATCTCAAAAATTTGATTTTTGAATCCATTTTCTTGTAGACCTTGAAGTTTTCAAAAGCTTCTGACTTATTCCCGAGAAAACAAACTGCAATCATTCTTGTATAATCATCAACTAATAACATAAATTATTTCTCACATTTCAAAACCTTTTTTGTAGTTGGTCCAACTAGATCAGTATGCACAATTTCCAGTGGTCTTGTTATTGAATATTCCTTTGATTTAAACCTGGTCTTTGTTTTCTTTCCTTGTTGACAATGCTTGCATAAAGTGTTGGTCAGTTTCGTAATCTCAGGAATTTATCTAACTGCTTCATTTTTGCTGACTTTGACAAGTTTATCAAAGTGTATGTGACCCATTCTTCTGTTCCATATCCAATATTCATCTTCATTTCCTAGAAAACACTTTTCATTTCCAATTTCACTTAATACATATATGTTGCTTGAAGTTCTTGCAGTTGTTGCAATCAATTTTATTGAACCTTATTTTCTTATCTCTCACTTTTGTGAATTGAAAGTAACTTTATGACCTTGTTCAAACATTTGAATCACAATTAGAATATTATGTTTCATATCTTCTACTAGTAGAACATTTTCTGCCTTGATATTCTTGTTTCCAATTTTGACTGTGCCTTTTCCAATGATTTTAGCTGAATCATCATTTTCGAAGGAGATTGATCATCCCTTTCCTTTCTTAATTTAAGAAACTTGTATTTATCACTTGTCATGTGTTTTGAACAACCACTGTCAACATACCAACCACGTTTCTTCTGCTTAGCTTGTAGAGTGAGTGCGCATTCTTAATTTCTATACTGATTCTACTTTCTTATCCATGTTCTCTTAAGAGGTTCATGTTTGTTACTGCTATTGTTTTGTTGTAGTTCTATAGGAGGAATTGTCATTTTATAATCTTTGGCCATGTGTCCAGATTTTTTTCACTTGTATCATTCCACTCCAGTGCTCAATGATTCAAACCTGTTGTAACCTTCTTCTTTGAGTTTCACTGGGCCTTCTTAGATAACCCTTTTGGGTATGACTTTCAAAGTTTTTTATGTTCTTGTTGTTAGCTCTGCAATTCATATCTTTATGTCCAAAATTATTACATGCATAACATAAACTAAAAAAGATAGTTTGATACCTGGGAGTTGAATATCTTCTAAAAGGAGTTGTTCTTCTAAATCCTTCTTCTTCTTGAGGCCTATTTGTCGGTCGTTGATTCTAAAATATGAATATTTTCGGTGGAGGATTGTCTCTCTAATATTGTTTGTAGGTCTTCATATCCCCTTTTATTGTTTCTGCATATCTTTTTGGATATGTTTCTTGTTCTGTTGTTTTGGAGCTTGATCCCTTTTCTGTTTGATTGTATCAAAGTCCAGACTTGTCATGATGAGGCTTTTTGCTGTTGATAATGTTATCCAAAACTTTTGAGTTGTTCTGCATATTTTTCTCTTGAAGATAATTTCTTAATGTGACAATCTTTGCTTCCAAATTTCCAATCTTGAGTTGTTCAATCTTTTGACAAATTTGGCCATTTCTTCATCATCTTCCGAGATGTCACTACTAATGCTATGTTCTTTTTCCTTTTTCTTTGACCTTTTGGATGCTTTGAAAGATGCTTCTTTTATATCTGTATTTTCCTGTTCATATCACATTTCATATGTTGTGAATATTCCATGTAGTTTGTCCATGCTTATTGAGTCTATATCTTCTCTTTCTTCTAGTGATGATATCTTAGGATCAAATCTCACATGAAGAGATCTTAGTACCTTTTGAACAATTACAAATTCTTTAATTTCTTTTTGCCAATCCTATGATTGCATTTACTGTTTCATCGACTCGTAAGAAGTAAGATGCAATATTCTCATCTTCCTTCATCTTTATTTGTTCGAACTGACCTTTGTAAGTTTGAAGCTTTGTTGATTTGACTTTTGAATCTCCTTCATAAATATTTTGAAGCTTGTCCCAAATATATTTAGCATATTTACAATGTATAAATTTGGTGTACATCGATTCACAAAGACCATTCAGAGGTGCATTTGTGTATTTGGAATTATTTTGCCCAAGTTTTATTTCTCTTTCATTTGTCGGCAGAACTATTGGTTCTTTGTATCCATCTACAACAGATTGCCAAATTTCAAATAACTATGCCTACATATATGTTTTCATCCTTCTTCTTCAAAATGCATACTTATGTCCATCAAAATGTGGTATTCCATTTTTATACATGTTGTTTCTCTCCATGATATACCTTGCAGTGGTTAAACTGATTCCTAAATGAACCTTCTCTTATTCCAATTGTTGGATTACTAAGAGGGGTGGGTGAATCAATAATAGAGAAATACAATCCTTTTAAACCAAAAAATGTAAGTGTTATATCAATGTAGCATTATCATCCAATAGTTGCAGAGTAAATAAACAATGAAAAAATGAGAAATCATACACATAAACAATATACAATACACCATTGTTTTACGTGGAAACCCAAAGCGGGAGAAAACCACAGAATATTTTTTCTTATATGTATTTAAGAGTTACATTCATTGGAAGCACCAACATGCTTTGTTTTCCAGCTACAACTAGAAGGAGGCTCCAACCCCCTATTTTATCAGGCTACAACCTGAGGGTAGCTACAACTCCCCTATGCTATGGATACAACCAGAAGGAGGCTACAACCCCCTATGCTCTACGGATACAACCAGAAGGAGGCTACAACCCCCTATTCTCTCCGGATACAACCAAAAGGTGGCTACAACCACCTGTCCTTGCCCTGTCCAATCTTCCTGATGTATAAGTAGAATGATGGAACCATTGTCACACTATCACTTTGAGATATATTGTTGTAAACCTGTACCAATCAACTTGCACCAAACAACTTGTACCGATAACCTAAACCATGCATCAACCATGCATCAACCTGTAATTAACCTGTACTATAAACAAGTGCATCAACCATGCACCAACCTGTACCAAACAACTTGTAATCAAATTGTACCACAAACAAGTGCGTCAACCATGCACCAGCCTGTACCTCAACCTATAACATGAACAAGTGCATCAACCATGCACCAAACCTGTACAAATAACATGTCACAACAACCTATCCAAACAACCTATCACAACAACTTGTCTCATCAACCTTATCAACCAAATCAGATCTACTCACCAAGATCAATCACCAAGACAACTCTCAACCATATGCATAATATCACCAAGATGTGCATAAACCAATCACAACAAATCATAATCATCACCAATATCAATATGTTATTCTAATAATATGTCAATACAAGTATGCTACATCATCCATAAATGATGTGTCAACAATACTACTAACAAGTGCTTCCAACCATGTACGAAGTATGTACCAATCATGCATCAAATACACATCAACTATGACTCATAAATATGTACCAACATCATCAACTATACACCTCATGTATGTGCCAACTCATCAACTACTTGTCTCAACCATATACCAAAGACATACACCAATATAATAATCAAAAGTTATCTAATAATTCATCACTCTATCCATAAACCAAATACCATAAACCCTTACATCAAACCATGTGCCACAACCTCACTATTATGTAGGCTCAAGCTAAACCAACAACTTCAGAAACACATCACAACCAAAAGATCAATACCCATATGCCAAATACCAACAACAAAATACCAACTGTATCCCTCAACAAAATTGATATATGCATCAATACTGAACATCCAATACCATCTCAAGAGATAAACCATAACTCATGAAACATACCTCAAACAAGATGTGCCATATCTCTCATAAATAGACTCCAACCATGTTGTTGCCGCACTTTTTCTGTCGTGATTTTTCTGCTGCACTTTTTCTGCTGCGATTTTCCTGCCGAACTTTTCTACCGCGAATTTTTTGCTGCACTTTTTCTACCACGATTTTTCTACCACAATTTTTCCATCGCACTTTTTCTAACGCAGTTTTCCTATCACACTTTTTCTGCCGCACTTTTCCTGCCACACTTTTCTCTATCAATAATACTTGCTCAAATAACCTTTCACAAAATAGATATTAAATTATATTCAATAGGTTCAAGTGTGTTTAAATGAGAGATCCCTACCTCTTATTTATACTTTCATGTAGC
>JASDQU010308120.1:45982-73565 GCA_032191745.1 Picea mariana | reverse complement strand
ACCATTATCCATCAAAAAAACTTGGGGCCATTACCCAAATTTTTGTGCTACTAGAAGTCGCTACCGGACTTTCTTCAAGGGTTGACATCAATGAAAACCAACCTAATTAATCAACAATTAGGTGGTTGGTAGCACTATATAACCAGGTTCAAGGAATGTATTGAGTCAAGTTGAGAAGTATTTTTTTTGGAGTAGTATCTCCTTAGGATGTTTCCCCCTCAAAGAGACAAGTGAACAAGAGAGGATCCCTTGCATAATAGGATCCATTGTATGGTGTTTCCCTACCATAAGGGTTTTGGAAATAATAAAGGAGATTTTTCATATTGTTATCGGTATCTCTTGTGGTGATTATATTTGTAGATCTTTGGTAGTTAACAATTGCTATCATACTTTTGTCGTCGGCTACCATTTTGCAACAATTTCCTCATCTCAAGCCTTGTGGACAAGACTATTTTTAAGGGGGAGGGCATGTTAGGGACCTAACCTCCCTAACCCATAATGTAGGTAGAATAGTATATTTTCCATGCAATAAAGTTCGATATTAATAAAGCTTAGTAATAAGAAAGAATAAGTCAAATGTAATAATACCTAATAGAATCTTTTGCTTCTAGAAAGATCATCTTCTAGATTCTTGTTTTGGTAGATATATTTAGTATACATAAAAGTTGAGGGCACGAGACATCTTTGTTTAGATAATTATTCTAATAGAGAGTTCCTCTATGGGAGGTTTCCCTCTCAAAGATGCAAGTGAACATTGTTTCCTATCAAATAAATATATTATTTTGGTGTTGTGGTTCCTTATATTTTGTTGTTTCGTTGTTATTCTCTGCAATATTTATGTTTTCTAGCACAATGGTTCTCTATTTTCCACCTAAATGGAATGAAGGTGGGAAATAATTCCAAAATGACCTTTTCTGAGGAGCTTTTCTATTCAGTGGGAATTGATGATATTTGGTGACCCTGTTTTCATGCCTTAGAACTAGTGCTAGTGGATCACTTGCTTGAATTGCATTGTTACTTTATAGAAACCCATGGTGATAGGGAAGAGAGTGCATAACCATTATGCACCAAGTACAATTTCAAAAACACCCATGTCAATAGAAAACATATGAGATTTTAGGTGGTATTGACCAATTTGGAGGAACACATTTTCACAACGCCCTCCACTTTTCATGGAACCCCCATTAGCAATCATGATTTGGAAATTGTTAACTGGATGGATATAAAATTTGACTTCTTGGGTAATGCGATGATGAATAAAATTATGGGTTCTTCCACTGTTAGCCAGGATGATGAGTTCTCGGTTCTTAATGTAGCTAATTAACTTGAGGGTTTGGTGAAGAGAGAAACCTGTGAGTCCATTCAGAGAAATTAGTGGTTCAACTTCCGGTGGATAAAAGGGATGATTAAGATCAGCTGGTTGGGGTAGATCAGGTACATGAGAAACATCTTCCTATTTCTTAGAAAACTCCTTAGACATATCCCTAAAAACATTATGTTCCTTACACTTGTGGCCTAAAAATACTTGTCTTCACAATTATAACCAACACCCTTAATTTAGTGTTCGAATATTTCATCTCGAGTCGATTTCTGGATCTTGAGGGGAGTGGGAGGAGGGGCAGGAAGGGTGGTCTTAGGGAGAGGAAGATTTTTTTTTTTTTTTGCTTTGGGATGAGACGACTTGTTGTGCTTCCTTAGATCATTTTTTAACTTCCAAAAATGTCTTGGGGCGAGCCATGATGACATGAGAATGTATTTCATAGTTGAGGCCACTGATAAAAAATTCCATAAACAAATCATCTTTCATGCCCTTCGTTCTGAAGGCCAATTGCTCAAAAGGATTTATAAATTATTCCACTGGGCAAATTTATTTCAACCTAGTCTAATGGCCTAAATGATGGGTGTTAGTGTTGTGCATGTTTCGTCACTTGGGTGAGAAAAACAATGGCACCTACATGCCTAGTTGGGCCTACTAGACAACACAAAATTTCATGAGTGGGTTAAACAAGCCAAACACATGTAATAAACAAATAAACAAATTAAAACAACTAAGGAAATAAAAACTAGAATGCATAAAAAACTTTAAAACCATAAACAATCAACCAATGACCAAAATTATGCTACCAATGGATAACTATATTAGTTGGAAAAACATCGTAGAGAAAAATGAGGACTTATGGATCCCCTCTTCCTCCTTGGGAGGGCTATTGATTTCCCTAATGGAGATCTCTTCTTACAATCGAAGAAAAATGGAAAATGATGAAGAAAATCAATGCCTATTCTCTCAAGAGGTGAGTGGAATGGCTTATTGCAATGATGCTTGAATGCTCCAAGGAGAAAACATGATTATTAAGGGATAATTGAGGCAGCATAAAAATACTATTAAGATATTGGTTTCTTAGTGCACCGATGGCTTCCATTTATAGCATTTCTTCAAGGAAAAACACAATTGGTTCTTAGTGTGAACAAGGGGACCTTTAGGGCAACCTTTGGTCCTTGACCAACCCCCCATTCAGATTTCGCTCAGATATGGAGGTAAAATAAAGTTCAGAGATGGTCCATAAGTGGTTGGGGGGGTGACAAGAACCATAAATATGCCATTCAAAGGAGTGTGCAAGTTTTCTCGTACACATTCACACATTTGGCACATTGTGCGCTCTACAGGTTTTGTTGGCCTGGGTACTGTGCGCACGCTTCCTTTAGTGAGTTTGTGAATGTCATTTTTTTCCCAATTGTATAGTTTTTTCCTTTTGAAATTTATTTTAATGCTACATGTGAACTGATTGTTGTTGGCATTGTTGTGTTTCTGTAACTGTTTGTGTGAAATGTTACAGATGAAATTTCAATGATAAAAGATGTCCCCTGATGTGTGAGGTTAGGAGCATACGTGTAGTTGAAATACATCAATGTTTATTCTACTAAGAGTTCCATTGTAATGAAGAGTGTTGAGAGGAACTGCAAGAGAGATCCATTGGAGGGAGAGGGGAAACTGTGGGACCCTAACCTTTCTCTAGGGAGAAAAAATAAAATTTGTATACAAACGAGGCGGGCATGCCCCATGCTTGTGTAATGTAACTAAAAATGTAAGACATTAACTAAAGATGTATGATGATGTATATAACTACAACACCCTTTGGGGCGGTTGATAATGGCAGATGACAATTCTTAATGGTGAATCATACTCTGAAATGAGGCAAGAACTACTGTAAGAAGTGTCTATGACTCATAGGCATTGATGGCCTAAAAAATTCTGAGGTATTTGTCTGGTATAAAACAATTGCAATAGTCACATGGTAAGACCCACCATAACATGATATGTTGTTGAAGTCAAATGTTATGGGGGTCAATGGAATCAAAGAGAAATGATTATTCTCTCTGTACCATCTGAGGATCCTCATTGTGAAGGTAATGAGAGCCAATATGTTGCCTCCCTTCTGGAAACTATATTGATGTTGACAGAAAGGGAGACATGACTCCAAGAAGCAAAGGGCTTCATGGAATCCACGGAAATAAGATCAGAAAATGATAGGGAACATGAATGAAGTCAATATGTAATGAGACTCAAGACTTCCCTTGGTTGGGGTATGTTTGAAGGATGATTGGAAGCAACTGTAAAATTGTATCTAGTGTTAGGGGGACGACTAGATATGGGGTTAAATTGTGCTAGAGGCTTGACAAAGTGGACCAACTCAAAGATCAGGGCTACATGGACTTTGTGATACTCGAGGTTTGTGAACGATGTCCGAATGAAAAAAGGAGAGTTGAGGCCCCAACCAAGGGTGACATGGGTTGCATTGCCGGTAAAAATAAGTTCATTAAAGGTGATGAGAAAAAATGAAGTAAATGGTGGAAACAAAGGCTTTTTAAAATTACCAAATAGATAAAGAATAATTTGGGATGAGTGTAAAGATACATAAATGGGTTCCCTAGTGCGAGATGGATTGGCTTGTGAGGGCACAAGTTACGAAGAGAACTAGTGGAGGGTGGGGGACCCATGGGTGGGTTTTGGTATGAGGTAAATGAATGGAGGGAAATCTGTAGAAGGGAAAATTGATGGTGGATGAAAGGGAGGGTTAATGATATTGCAGAGGTGCAGTCAAATATAAATGAGATAAGATATATTGGGATCCCATTGGGAAAGCTACAAATATGATGAGAAGAAGTATGTGGCTTATTCTCGAAAGTGCATAAGACTATTGAGACTCCCATCTCTAGGGGGTGAAAGAAGCATGAGTGCCAAATTTACAAAGGGAGCTATGAATGGGACAACTCGTGTGGGGGAGAGTGCTACCGAGTGAAAGTACCAAAATCCAGCAGAGGTGACGGTACTGCAGATCCATATGTAAGGACCCTAAAGGTGAACATCAGAGGGTGTGACTGGGAGATGTAATTGATTTTTAGAGGGAATAATTACATGCTAGTGTAGAACATATAACTGAAGGGGTTGTGTCGTTTATGAAGACCAAGTACCCACACACATTAAAAATCGAATACTCAACATGAACAATATCTAATGATAAATAACATATAACAACTATTTGATAATTTTGAACATGAGCATGCATACTTGATGTGACATGAGAAAAATGCTCCCCTGGGCCAAGTCCATATGGTGACCCAGGGAATGTGACTGTGTATATGGTGGGACCATGATCCCGTGGTTGAAGATGGATTGGGAAATAGAGGCTCTGGGATCCTGTAACTAAGTGTGGAAGTTTGGAAAATGGGACTATATATGGCTAATGGGCCCACAATGCCACCTTATTTGTACCTGTTGCTATAATTATTTGATTCGAGAATTTGGAGGATGTTTTAGAGATTATGGGAGCTTGAGTTGACTGATCCAGGAGTTGTGAGAGTCAGGTTAGTGGTCGCATCCTCCTGCATAGCATGAATTTCCTAGTTTTGAGTTAGGGGTTGTACGGATGGTCGTACAAGGGTAGGTTTAGGGGTGGGCCCACTAATGAGTGGGAGAAGGAAGAATACCCGCACTCAGATGCATGGGTATAATTCCATCTCTGGCACATAATGTGTGACTGTTCTTGACACATCCATGCATAATATGTGGTTGTGCATGAGATGCATGCACGTTAAGATGACAACTACACACTGTGTGCAGTTGTGTAGAGGACAACTGCACATGTGTGTGCACCTGTCGGGGTGACAACAACACGTTGATGCACAATTGTTTCTCAGAAATATTTTTATTAGTGTGCAAATATGGAAATAACAAGCGCGCACATGTGCACACCTGTGTGGGTAAAAGCCGTGCACTGGAGGCGAAGCTAAGGGTGTTTGAAATTTTGAATTTTTTGATGTTTTTGATGAATGATGAGAATTGGCCAAGTGTTTTTGTGTGGATGCGAATGATCAACCTATGATGGGAGAGGTCTATGCCAATACATTAGAGCGAGTGATACTGGGATCATCTCCAAGATGTGGTGAGAGAGCATCTAGGCATTTAGAGACACTTGGAAACCTGTGGGTTGCTCAAGTCTTTCGAGTGTCCTTTGATACGATTGCTGGAGTTCTTGCTAAAGTATATGATATCTATTTGGAGCACTGATCTGTAGTGATTCATTGTTAAGGGACATTAGCTCACTCTCTCAGCTGTGGAGGATGTGTACTTTATGACGAGGCTCCCCTTCCAGGGGATCGCCCTACCTGCTAGCCCCCAACTGCCAGGGGATGAGATATTGGTCGACTTGGCATGTTGCCACTGCTTGGGACCAAACTCGATGTTGGGTTTAGTCATTTGTATTGATGTGATGGGTGAGATCTTGACTCAGTGCATCGTCGCCATGGTAATTAGGATCTATGGTTCCTTGGCGACTCAGCAGATCATGGGAGGTCAGCTGAGGATTGTGGAGAGGGTCTTGGATGGGGACTATTTTTCCTAGGGGCTAATTTTGCACTTCAAGATGATGGGGCAAATTCACCAGTGTCGGACCACCGAATATGGTGATTTTGCATTTGGGTCGATCCTGGTGGCTTGGTTTCTGGAGAGGGTGACTCTTTTGCGCCCGAGGATTTTTCTAGTGCCTTAAGGGCCATGAGAGCCGCGATTGATGTAGTGGGCTCATGTGTTGGCACGTCAAGGGGGGGGAGAGGGTGGAAATTACTTCACGTCCACTGTTGCACGTGTTTGGTGTCATATTCCATAGGTGATACTACGGTATCCATACGGTGACTCCAAAATGGGTAATGACGTGGTTGAAGAAAAAACTTGTTGTTGTGTCAACGATACTGTTGAAAGTAGGCATGGCTTTGGCCCATTTGGTAAAGTAATCAATTGCCACGACAATGTAATTGTGTCCATTACTGGATGGAGTATTTCAAGTCATGAAGTTTATGCCCCATTTGCAGAAGGGGTCAGTGGTGATGACTGGATGTAGAAGAGCGAGTGGTGCTCGTGCTTTATTTGCATAGAGCTGGCATTTTTTGCATCGCTTGACAACATGGATGCAGTCATGAAACAACATGGGCCATAAGTATCCCGATCGAATCATTTTTGGGGAAGTGTACATACCTAAGAGGTGGCCACTGCAAGTGTCATTATGGAAATCATTCAAGACTCCGTCAGCGTCGTCGATGGTGAGACATCGATGGAGGATGGTGTCGACCCCACGTCGGTACAAGATGTCACCGATGAGGAGGTATCGAGGGCCCTGATGGAGAATGCTCTGACGATTGTCTCGAGAGAGACTGTACCCAAAATTTTGTGTCTGAAGGTAGAAGAGGAGGTCACCATACCAGAGGTCATTAGAGGGGATGAAGAAGAGGTGTTCATCGAGAAAATATGTATTGACGGGTGAATCTTTAGAGTATGAGGGAAATGTCATAATGAATTTGGCAAGAATGAGTGATTTCTTTCTTTTGGGAGTTTATAAGTCTAGGTTGTATTCCTGAAGGATGACGATCCATCGGGAAAATTTTACATTAATATGCCATCGACTAAGAAGGTACTGCATGGGGTTGGAATCTGCTACGACTTTGGTAGTTTGAAGAAGGATATAGTGAGGCAGTTTATGAACTGCAAGGAAAACTATGAAGGTCAGTTTCTCATCATGATTGTATTTCAGGGGTGGTCCTGAAATATTTTTACTGATGTAGTAAATGACATGTTTCCACCCATCATCCCCTATTTGGACGAGAAATCTTGCTACTGAGACGACCGAGGCTGACAAGTAAAGGATGTAGTCACGATCATAGTCTGGAGGAACAATCAAAGGGGCATTGGATAGGGCCACTTTTAAATCATCAAAAGTGGTTTCAACATGTTCATCCCATAAAAATGTGATATCATGACGTAGTAGGTGGAGGAAACCATGTGTACAGGTGGCATAATTTGGGAAAAAGAAACATAAAAAGTTAGATTTTCCTTGTAGGCTCTACAATTGGCATAAATTCCTAGGTGGTGGAATTTATGTGATAGCTTGGACCTTGATGGGGTCCACCATGATGCTGCGTTGGAAGACAATGAACCCAAGAAGGCATCTGACGGTGATGAAAAATACACACTTGAGGGGGTTTAAGTGGATATTGTACTGGCGACATCGTTGAAAAATGATGTGTAAGTCATCTAAATGTTGAGTTTGTTTCTTGGATCGAGAAGTGAGGTCATCCAAATAAGCAAGGATGATGTGAGAAAGATCATGGAAAACATAAGTCATGGCCCGTTGAAACGTAGCACCTGCATTTTTTAGTCCAAAAGGCATGACATGATAAGCAAAAGTAGCCCATGGGGTAGTAAAAGTGGTTTTATACTGATCTACTTGATGAATTTGGATTTGATTGTAGCCGGAGAACCCGTCCATGAAGGATAGAGCCTCGTGGCTAGCACAGTCATCGATAATTTGTTCGATGAAGGAGGTTGGAAAGTTGTCTTTGGGACAAGCATGGTTGAGATCACGAAAGTCGATGCAGACGCAAATACTGCCCTATTTTTTGTTAACGGGGATAGGGTTGAAAACCCATGACGTATACGCAATGGGGAGAATGAACCCAACAATGTGTAACTTGTCAATTTCGGCTTTGATAGCCGCAACTTTGGATGGGTAAAGTGGGCGTTGGTTTTGATGAAATGGGGTGACATCTAGCCATGTGTCGATGCGATGTTCGACTATAGAAGGATCGAGGCCAGGCATCTTTGTATATGACCAGGAAAAACTATCCTGGTATTCTTGAAAGAGAGATTTGTAAGTTGTGAGTTCCTCAGGGGAGCATGCAGAGGCAATGATGGTTTCTTCTATGATTCTTAGTTTTATGGAAATGTTGATTTTGATGGTGGGGGAGATATTGGCCATGCTACCTTCTTCAACATCATCTAGGGCAGGGATAGGGTTGTTGAACCAGTCTACATGCCATGAAGGAATAAAATCCTTAGTTTCTATTACACATATGGAGGCTTGGATAGGAGGGTCGAAGGATTCCTGTTAGAGAAAAAGTGCTAGGTGATGGAGCACACTCCATGGGAAATTAGGGGTAGTGAGTTCCTCTAGGATATCTTTGTCGCAGTGGAAAATGAGAGAATACAGGGGATCCGGGGAGGTGACATGGGCGATTGTCAAAGTGTGATTGTACTCAAGTAGCGAAGACATAGATGATATATCACATACAGGGTGCGATGGCTTGCTTGACATAAACCAAATGTCTAGATACTATGGGTGATAAACTGTGGTAGGGGGTAAGATTTCCTGTGGGAAATGAACCAGAGAATTGGGAGGATTTGGGGGAATATCCTCAGATAGTCGATCTATGAACCATGGAGGGGTGGGAAGTGACGCAGGTTAAGGGGAGGTGATGTTGACAATATATAGAGAGGGTAGGACCAGTGGTGAGGTGGGAAAATGTGGTTGAAGAGGGGTTGAATGATGGCCTTGATATGCCACAATCAAAGGACATCGACATGTGAAGTGAGCAAGTGAGTCACAAAGAGTGCAAGGGCATCTCATCTATTCAGGCGCTAAGGAAGAGACATAATGAATATTAGTGATGTGAGTACCAGAAAGTGGTGGTGGAGAGGGATCTTGCTGAAAGGTTTGGCGTACTGTTGCTAGCTTCTGGTGAAAATGAGGTAGAGATGGGAAAGGATGAGTGTAGTGGCCATATTCTAAAAAGATGGCACAAGCGAATTTGGTTCACAGTCCTTAACTTCCTATAGTGGAAGACGATGTAGTAGTACTAGATGTGCTTGGTGAAGTGGAGAGCAATGTGATTTCTTAAGGGAGTTGGATTAGATTGCGAAACTCGGGAAGAGAAGGACATATATTAGTGGGGTGTCCCTCTCATTTACAGAGTGCGCAAGGAGGTTGAACTCAAGGAGGAAGTGGAGTTGTGGGATTTTTCTTCTTCCGTATTCTCCCAGCAATGGAAGTGGTGCTGAAAGTTGGGGGTAAGGGTGGTGTAGTGGGAGCTTGTACTGAAATCTGCATTTGGATTCCCTCTGGTTCAATATGGAGAGATGGTTGAGGTACCATTGTGGGTGGGTGTAGATACCATACAGGGATGCCAAGAACCATGTTGGGAAGGGTAAGTGTCGTGGCTACCTTAAACGCTTGAACTCCAGGTGGGGGGTAGAAGAAGGGAATTTGAGTAATGGCTTGAGGGATTGTCTCCCAAACCAGGATTTTCCCCTGGAGGAGGGGGGGGAATCAGGGATAAGTGGTGTAGTAGGGTTCTCAAGGAATTCCTGAGGTAATATTTCTTCAACTGGTGGAACTTCGAGGTGTGGAGAGGCCTCAATGGGAGGGATGTTTTCTTTGGTGTCGGTTCCATTAGAAGATATGACACACACTTGTGTTGAAGGATGTATGAGAGGTGGTGCTCCATGGTATGCCCACAACAAGGATGGGTTCTTGAAAATGTCAGGGCCCATGTCAATGAGACAATAAGCGTCTAAGCTAGTGCGGACAAGAGGCAATATGTTATCGATGTTGGTGGAGTGTTTAGGCTCATAATGTGAAATTTGGTCGATGGCGACGATTTTCCCATTGTGGGGGAACATCATCATTTTAAACATAGAAGAGGATATTGCCTTCATAGCATAGATGTAGCTACTTCCAAACAAGATATTGTAATCGAGTGGGGTGTCGATAACTTCAATGTCGATGAGGATGGTTTTAACCCTGAGTTTGATGAGGACATTTTGAAAGAGCCCTTCAGGGGAGGATGGTCGACCATCATAGGCTCTCAAGGTGAGGAGGATGGTACTATCTTAGGGAAGCCAAGTTTATGCCATACAGTTTTGGACATGATGCATGTAGATGCACCTTCATCGATGATACATCGATGAACCGTGATGTTTTGTACCTTGACTAGTATTTGGAAAGCTACCAGAGTGAGGAGACATGGTTCTCCACTATCTAGTTCAAATGTGATGAGTCTAGTATCATCTAGGTCGATTGCCCCCAAGTTGGAAAGTAAGGATTTCCGCTACGTTGGACACGTTTGGAGGACCTCCAATACAGACATGGTTGTAGGAGATTGTGCCAAGTCATCGACCAGACTGTAATTGTGTGCTTCCCTAGCCTGAGGGTTATTGACATTCCATCGTAATGGAATGTGAGGGATATGAATGGTTCAATCAAGGGTTTTCTGGATGTAGATCGATCTGATTCTGAGGTGGTTGGAGTATATTCAGGGGATGCATGATATTGACGACCATGTGTTTGCAGAAGAATTTCTTCTTCGCTAGTGAGGAGGATATTGTGATCCATCAGGTTTCTAGGGTGGATGGTCCCTGGGTTTTGATACTGCCCCATTTGTGGTGGGGCAGGATGTACCTCCTGTTGGGTATTCATCACACATTGGTTTGGAATAAAGTTTTGCAACATGGCTGGGGGTGGCTTTTGCAAGTACTATTGTGGGTCCTACTGAGGGGCAAGTGACATTGGAGGACGTGGAACATTCATGGATTCTTTCATCTGTTTGAATTCAGAAATTTGGGTGATATGGTGAGTATAATGTCCATAATCACCACAAAGAGTGCAAGGGAAGTTTTTCCGGAGGTTTTTATTATTGTTCTTCCCTTGGCGTTTGTTGTTATTGTCCCCTTGGGGGTTTTGGTTTCCTTGATTTTGGTTTTCCCAATAGGTTGGTTTTGTTGGGGGTTGTTTCCGCCTGGTCCTGGGTTATTATTGTTTCAGGTTTTTCCTTTCTTCTTGGCATTATTCGAATGTTGGGTTATATTTTTCATATTCAACTGCTCAAAATTATGAAGTTGTTGGATGGGAGAGGGATGAACAAGGTTAATACGGGCATGTGGTGGTCCATGTGGAGGAGCCACGAGTTGTGGTGTTCCAGGAAATGGAAAGTATGGATTGGTTTGTGGCAATGAACCGTAGGGATATCAGGAAGATGAAGTGCTTTCACGAGTGACTAGGTTATACGTTGAGGTAGAAGGGGAACGTGAACTTGGTTGAGATGTCAAGCACATCATGGGAGCTGACGAGGGTCCATTCATGGGTGGGGGGGAAGCAACATGATATGGTTGTTGGTAAGGAGCGAAGGGTAATATGATGTCCCTCTATATGGTTTCAGATATTTAGGTGTGCCATACATAGGTGGTGGTTCGCTGTAAGGGTTGTGGTGTGTCATGGTACCAATCAACCCATCCGCAGTGTGAGACATTCCAGGTTTGTCCTGGCAAAATGGTGCGAGTCTGGGTGCATCAGGTAACACTGTGTATAAGTAACCCGACTGAGCATAAATGAGGTCGAACTGTTGGGACTTGCTGATGGCTTCTTCTTCATATTGAGGGAAGGTGGATGCTACATCTTTGGCAAGTATAGAGACAACTGATTTTAGAAACCAATCGAGACGTTGTTCTTTGGTGGTTTCTTCTTTACATAAGCTATGTCGTTGACGCCATTCATGGATGTGGTCAGCAATATGCATAGTTGAGGTTTATTTTCACTTAGAGACAAGTTCTAAACCAGTTTCATGACGAATTGGTAGTTAAAAAAAGGACAAAAAGGATTTGGCCAAGGATTCAAAAGTCACATGGGACCCTGATTTTTCATCCACATACCATTTGGATGATGGACCAGTGAGTGTTCTTTGAAATAACCTTAAGCGGATGGAGTCATCCATGATTTTGTTTGAAGAGAACCATAAGTGGAAGGTCATAACATGGTTGGCGGGATCCTCCCCTGTTTTTCCTTCACATTTTGGAATATCTGAAGGTAGTTTGGTAGGCATATTGGGCCATGTGGGGTCATATAAAATGGGATCATTCATGAGTTTAGTCAGATCAAGAATGTCGATAGACTCCAAGTATGGCAAGGGGGGATTTGGTGGAGGATTAACTCTAGCCATTGTGTGATTAGGTAGTGGACTTGACCCTTGGGAGAGATTTGGTGGGATTGTACTTCTTCCTTGAGAAGAAGTTTTCCCGCCGTCTCCTTATGAAGGAGAGATAGTGGATGGATGTCCTTGTGAACTGGACCCAATAAAAGTGGAACTAAGTAAATATGATCCCAAAATAGTGGCACTCATGGGGGTGTGATATGGTTGAGATGGTGAGTCGGCAAGACTAGGAATTCCTCCTAGAATAGGAGGGAGATTTTGCAAGTGTCTGAAACGTCGGGGATTTTGTGGTTCCCCTATGATGTCCAACTTAGAAAAGTGAATGTGTGCAAATGGTGATGAGATAAATAAATGAGCAAGAGAATTTTATAATTTAGACCTTCACAATATAATATAACTCACAATTGCATGTAATAAAATGAGCATCATACATTAATCAACTGTAAATAAGCATGCATGTGGGTAGGTGTATTTTGTCCATGTGGGGGAACAAATAAAACAAATGCTTGTGTCCTAAAAGATGTATCATCCTTCCTCTCAAAATAGAACTAGAACTTCCAAGAGCACTCAACAGTGGGGTCTGAAGCCACCAGAAGAGGAACTAGTGAAGGATGAGGTAATCGGTTATAATGAGGGGTAGAGGGTGCATATCCTGAAAGAGCTGGTGATATTTCCCAATAGCCACACAAAATCTGATCAAGGTGCAATTTCAGCCCACAATTGCCACCTGGGTAGATTTCCTAAATTTGGTCACTAAGTACCTCGGTCAAGGTGCGACATTTAGATTTCCAGCCTTAGAAATGGGTCACAGGCTGGATCCCTTCCAAGAGTTGGGTGAATCAAGGGGGGATGCAAAGAACAACTAGACCTCAGCCTTCAACCCTTCACGGGTATCTCCGTGACTTATGGTGTAGGAACACTTGACTTGGAGGATTTAAAAGTTCCCTATTTGTCAACTTCTAATGTTTGAAAATGTGAGAACTAGATAAAAGGGGGTTATTTGTATGCCTACCCCCGAGCTCCTACCTAGACTAAAAATTTATTTTGGCACGTCCTATGGAGGAAAACATAGTGAGTTTTTTAGAAAAAATTTAGATGTGGTGGGCTGAGAGATTTGGGGTGTGAACCAATCTCGTTTGAATTAAGTGGGTGTGGGTAATTTCTCAAGCAATGGTGGGATGTTTCAAAATTCCTTTAAATAAAACCTACTTCAACCTCCACAATTCAAGATGAAAATTATGTGAGTGAGGGGTGACTTTGTGTTTGAGCAAGTGAAAGAGTGTGCCAAATTTTAATAAGTTTAGGTGTGAATTTTCAACATGTGGACTTCCTATGGTCCTTACAAATCTTTGTTATCTAACTTACTAAGTGTCATTGGTACAACCTTGCGGAATTTTAAAATCCCCAAAGAACTAGCATGTGGACATGTGGGTCCTTACCAATCTTTTAAACTCCCTAAATGTGGCTTACAGTAAGAAATGTTTGAAAAACAATCCTAGATTGCAAACATGTGGGCATGTATGGGCCCATTACTTTGATCTTTAAACCTCCCTAGTGATGTAAACTAAGAAAGAAATTTAAAGAAACTATCCTAAGTTTGCAACATGTGGGCATGTATGGGCCCTTACAACTTTAAGATGATTTCAAAAATAAACTAAGAGGAGCCCTAGGGGAGCTTGGTCCTCTCCTAAACATTTTTTTTTTAAGGGAGATGGAATGTCCCCTTAACCACCTTTCTGATTCTCAATATCTCTCTATGGTGCGAGAAAAGAGCATACTCAATGATCAAAGTTAATTTCTGGTCCCAATGTAAGTGTTTTTATATGTGATATAAATAATCTCAACTTAAATTTTACAAACCAAACAAGCCATCCATGTAGAAACCAAAGCAAAAGAGGAGAATATTTGGTTATTTTTACCCCATAAGTGCCTATGTTTATCTAATCTTTCATATGGGAAAGGATTCTAAGTGGAGTGCATGGGCATTACAAATTGCATGAAAGAAAGAATCTGAAGGCTAGGGGCCCTTAAATTATCATAAAAACCCTTACAATTTCAAAAATCTGGAAATGTGTGCATGTTACAATTATGGCATAGGCGCAGTGGGTGCACAGTGTGCAAAACACGCAGATAAAAGAAGCCTATGTGGCGCATAGTTCGCTAGGTGCGTGTCTGTGGGATGGAATATCCACACAGTTTCTGATACACGTCGAGGGAATTTTTTTTGATTGAAATTCTCCTCCTCCAACTAGGAATTCAGCTTTTGACCAGTAAGGTTGGGCCGGTTTTGGTACCCGTAAGAAAAATTGATTAAAATAAGTGCTCTCTATGCCAAAATAAGGTGGAATTTGATACCTTTTCCCCAGTATGGTCGCCAAACTGTTGTTCCCATTTCGTCACTTGGGTGAGAAAAACAATGGCACTTGCATGCTTATTTAGGCCTTCTAGAAAAGACAAAAGTTTGTGAGTGGGTTAAAAAATCCAAACACATGTAATAAACAAATAAACAAATTAAAACAACTAAGGAAATAAAAACTAGAATGCATAAGAAACTTTGGAACCATAAACAATCAACCAATGACCAAGATTATTCCACCAATGGATAACTATATTAGTTGGAAAAACATCCTAGAGAAAAATGAGGACTTATGGGTCCCGTCTTCCTCCTTGGCAGGGCTCTTGAGTTCCCTAATGGAGAGCTCTTCTTACAATGGATGGAAAATGGAAAATGATGAAGACAATCAATGCTTATTCCCTTAAGAGGTGAGTGGAATGGCCTATTGCAATGATGCTTGAATACTCCAAGGAGAAAAGAGGATTCTCAAAGGAGAATTGAGGAAACATAACAATACTATGAAGATCTTGGTTTCTTGGTGCACCCATGGCTTCCATTTATAGAATTTCTTCAAGAAAAAACACAATTGGTTCTTGGTGTGAACAAGGAGCCCTTTAGGGCACCCTTTGGTCCTTGACCAGCCCCACTTTCAGATTTCTCTTAGATATGGAGGTCAAATAAAGTTGGGAGTTGGTCCATAAGTGGTTGGGGGGGCGACAAGAACCATAAATGCACCATTCACAGAAGCGTGCAGCTTTTCTCATACACAGTCGCGCATTTGGTGCATTATGTTCTCTACGGGCTTTGTTGGCCTGCGCACTGTGCACGCGCTTCCTTTAGTGAGTTTTCACATGTCAATTTGTTCCCAATTGCATATTTGTTTCCTTTTGAAATGCATTTTAGTGTTGCAGGTGAACTGATTGTTGTTGGCATTATTGTATTTCTGTAACCGTTTGCGTGCAATGTTGTAGACGAAATTTCAATGATAACAGTTAGTGTCAAAGAAATCATAGAGCTTTGCAACAAACTATGTCCAAGACACATACCCTTGGTGTGCCTTGTTTAGCCATTTACACCATTGCCAACGTTCAAGATCCAAATGGAGAACACCATAATGTAGTTTTCCCAACTCATTGGTAATGAAATGTAAAGAGAAGTAGTGTTCCATTTGGGTGACCTATCCCTTGGGATCTGAGCCATCAATTTTTTTCACATCCACTCTAGGAACTTAGGAAGGCATAGGTCACGCTAAAATTGATGGGATTAAAAAGTCTAGGAATTGGAGGAAGTATCACCTTCGGGGTGAAAAGGTTGGTCAGATGAGGTAAGGTCGCCGAGAATATTTATTTTGGTGAAGAGTTGGAAAGTAAAGGATTAAATATTGCTTGTAAGATGACATTCCATGTGTGCAAATAGGTCCTTCATCATGTCCTATTTTAGGTTTTCCATTTTGGTGTCTATGGTAGAATGCATGTTGGAATGGATGGTGGTAATATTAGCATTGATTTTCCACACTTCGTTCTAGGTCATGGAGAAATCAGATGATAAGGCATTGCGGCGTGATTCAAGATATTAGTTGTGGGTGTGGTCCATGGTGAAAGGGGGGCATAGGAAAGGGGTGGGTGGATCTACAAAGAAAATGGGTTATGATTGAAGGGTATCACGATGATCAGTGTGAAAAGGGGAATCCAAAGGGGTAGGTCCCAAATAAGGGAGCCGAGACCACATATAGAAAAAGGTTAAGAAATCATAGGTATGAGGAATTCAATGGGATATGTCTCAAATAAGGGTGTGGTCAGGCCCTAGAATTTCCCAAATGTTATGGTTTTCAGGGTTCCTACAGACAACGGTTTTCCTTGTGTTATAGCTCTGATATACGTATGGGGTCGAAAAGTAGTACTCGAACAAATATCTCAGGGAACCAACTAAGGAGGCTATACTATACCCTTAGTTGTACTATCCAATTACCTAGGTGATGAGCCACATTATTTCCCATTCTAAAGGATCATATTTGGCACATTTTCCACCACAAAATGACTTAATATTTTATTTTGACCATATTTAATAGCCATTCATGGGTATTTGCTATGTTTCTTATGAATATATGATTGAGGTGGATTTTTTGTATAATATACCTTTTTGCACTAATGTTTTTTTAAAAATACATGTATTCATCCAACCAGGAGTCAAGGGAACCAACCTCCTATAAATAGGGGATGTTGAATCATTGAATGAGCTGCTAGACAAAGATCAGGGGGAATTGTCCATACCTACCTTCAAGAGAACTCCCTATGCATTTATGATCAATTTTGATCAACAAAAATTATGCTAGTTGCAGTAGCATCCTGTAGAAATGCTCAATAAACTTTTGGAGCACTCTTCGGTTCCTCCCAAGGATAACAACCTCAGATTCACTTCATTTAATTAAAGTCTATATTTTTTCATGCTTTTAAAGAATTGCATTTAGTTTTGAGACTCCACTTTTCTTCCTGTAGGATTTTCCTGTAGAAACTGTACGATTTATGTAGAACACAGTTCCTGTAGAAATCCCTTGTAGGATTGTTTCAGCTTCATGTATCGATTTAGTCTAATATTCTTTTTCATAAAAACATAAATAAAAAATAAAAAGACATTTAGATTGATATTTATCAAATGGTTATCTTGTTTTGTTCATGCATTAGTGTAGCCTTACTTGTATCACAAGTTTCTATCATACTTTAGATTGAATTAATCTTTTTTTCTTCAGTTTAATCTTTTTGATTCAATGTTCTTTGATGCAATTAGAGTACGTATTTTTCATGCAACGTAGAATAGTTTTACTTTCACATTGACGTGTTTCCTTCAAGCAATTAGTACAGATCTTATTTTTCTCACTTGATTTCCTGCACATTTTCATCCTTTGATCATTCTCAATCCTTTCTACTAAAAATTTCCTACTGCACATACAATGCATAGCACCTCTTAATTTTTTACAAACCCCGGGTTTAAAAATAAAGTAGGAAACCAAGGGTATAGTAAATTATTGTTGTTATTCCTGGGATCATCACTTTCTGGCACAGTTGTGCTCTGAAGTTTGCATGTAATTTTTTTTTTCTTTTCTGCGACTTAGTGAAGTAAAAATAATACCTCAGTCACAAGACCAACCTCACTATAGAATTTATGTAGTGTAATATCCCAAATTATTTTACTTCGTGTGAGTATTGATAGCTTGTTGTCACATTATTGCTTTTGCATTAAAAAAAAAAATCACTTTCTTTTGATTTCATGAATGACTAGACCTCGAGATAGGAAAGGAAATTTTTTACCAAAAATGCCCACCATAAAAAAAGGTCCAAGAAATCCATAGATTGTCTCTGAAACACTAGAAAGTTTCTTGGAGAGGGAATCTAGAGAATTTGAAAATATTTGAGAAGAGAGTCAGTTCTCACCTCGTGCCATGGCTTTTGAATAAGAGATGGTAGAAATATTTGATTTCCCTATTCGAGAATCAGATGCAGAAACCAAGATGAAAAATAATAATCCTTCTTCCTTACGTCATTTTCATGGGTTTGTTTCTAACGATATTGACACTTTCTTGTTTTAGTTTGTGGTTATATGTAGGACATGTGATTATACCACTGATGAAAAACAACTCAAAATTTTTCCTTCTACCTTGAAGGATTCAGCTCTAACATTGTTTATGAATTTTGAGGGAAATAGTATCACAACTTGGGATTAAATGAAAAATACCTTCAATGAAAGATAAACATAATAATGTATAGCAAGAGATAAAGGGATGTGATTTTTAGAATGACACAAGTACCTGATGAGTCCCAAGAATACTTTGAAGATAGATTTCAACTAAGCTACAAGAGATCTCAAAATTTCACTCTAGACGAAGACTCACTCAAGATTGTATTACTCAGAGGAGTAAGAGGAGATTTTATGGAAACATTTAATTTCCTATAAAATGGAGATATCTATCAGTTGGAGTATGATGATATCGAAATAATATTCAAGAACAACTCAAGGTCCTCCAAAAATAAAGGTAGAAGCAATAGAGTTTTGGTATCTCAATATTCTATCCCTACAACTTATATAAAGAATTAATTAGGAGGATTAGTAACGTACATGAAGACTGATATTTTACATTGTTTAGTCATGCAAATGTATACCTTATAGATAAAAAAGAAATAAAAGTAAGAAAAGAAGGCATTGGTTTTCTATTGTCCCAAATGCCGTAAAAAATATCTGAGAAATGAGTGGGACCTTTAGACCTTATAGATGTTTGTAGAATTTGTGAAGAAAATCATCCAACTAACAAAATTCCTTCTTTGTCAGGATTTAAATCTACATTTTAAAGAGCAGAGGATACTGTGGAATCACTATACATCATCAACCAAAGAAGGCCTGGAGCACCAAGACTATTCTAAACATGTTTGAACTTCATTCCTGCTCAAACTTTTAGTACATATAATTCTAAAATGTCTCATCAACCATGGTATAATCCACCACCTTGGAAAAATACAAACCCTTGGCAATACCAAGGACATCCAATTCATCCTCCATACCAATATTTTCCTAGCATTCCACAAAATTAGTGGAATAAACCACCACAGGGGTAGAGGCCACAGAATTTCCAACAACCTCCATTACTACCTCCTCCTCCTTCTAAAAAAAACACAACTCAAACAAATGTTTCTCCTAAACAACCTCAACTTCCTGCTCAATCTACCCCTAATATGAAGAACAAGCAAGTCCAACTTGTATACAAAAATGATACAACTTATCAGACTTATTCTGTGGAATTACAAGAGATAAATATCAGATCAAGAAAATTTTTGCAACAACAACCACAAACCCCTCCTTACCATGAATTATTATGAGAAAATAAATCTTATACATAAGAGGAAAAATAAATTTTAGGAGAGATTAATAATTTGTGTATAAGGATACCTCTCTTACAATATCTTAAGGATGCAACCATTTTAAACAAGTATATCAAGGAAAACCGCATTAGAAGACCAAGGAGAAAAATAAAATATACTTATACTGTAAATGTCATAGGACATTTAGTTGACCTTATGCTTGGGAAGTTGATTGTATCTAAATACTTGGATCCAAGGAGTCCCTTAGTAAATGTGCATATTAGTAAAAACTTGGTACATAATACTCTTATTTATCTAGGAGATGCAATCAATGTTATGAATAAGGATATTATTCTAAGACTCAACCTTCAGATATTTTTGAGAGATACCCCAACTATCCTACAACTAGTAGACAAATGTATAGTCAAACTTGAAGGCATGTTGGAATATATCATAATCTCAATTCACTTTTTGGAGTACCCTACTGACTTCCTAGTCCTTCAACCCAAGTCTCAATCCAATGGATATACTCTCATTTTAGGAAGGCCTTGGTTGGCCACAACATATGCATACATTAGATGTAGAGGAGGAAATATGACTATCAATGATGGCTTTCCCCAAAAGAAGATTGTTATTTACCCTCCTGCACAACATTTGATAAAAAAAATATTCCTATGTGGGTGGAAGAGGAAGAGGAATTGGCGTAAAAAATTTGTACCCCATATACACAATTCACACTTCCTTGGATGATAGTACAATTGACAAGAACCGTTTCCTTGAAAATTTTCCACAAAATCAATATCCAAACAATGTGAAAATAGAAAGGATAAATTATGATAACAGACTAGAAATTTCTACAAAAAATGACACAAAATTATGGATTATAGAGAGTTGAACAAGGCTACTAGAAATGACCATTTCCCCTTACCTTTTATTGACCAAGTTTTCTATGTATTAGTCGAGAAGAAATACTTTTCAATTTTGGGTGGGTTTAGTGTATACATCTAGATTTAGATCAGTCCTGAGGATAAGGAAAATACGAATTTTACTTTCCCTTGGGGTAGATTTTCATACAACGTCTAACCTTTCGGTTTGTGTAATTCCCCAACCACTTTTCAAAGAGAAATTCTCATCATTTTTTCAAAAATCATCCACAATAAAGTTGAAATATATATGGATCAGTTTACCCCTTATGGAAATTCATTTGATCAGTCCCTAGACAATATAGATAAGGTTCTCCAAAGATGTAGAGAAATGAATTTATCCCTTAGCAATGAAAATTGTATTATGATGATGAATGAAGGGATTGTTTTAGGACATCATCTGTACTCCAAAGGGATTGAAGTAGACAAAGATAAGATCTAAATCATCACTTTACTTCCTACCCCTTTAAACCAAAATACCTAAGAATCGTTCTTTGATATGCATGATACCATATAAGGTTCATCAAGGATTTCAGTAAGACAACTTCTCCTCTCTTCACCTTTCTATCCAAACATGTAGATTATTGTTGGACCCTGATCTTCCAACAAGATTTTGAGACAATAAAAAAAAAAATATCAATTGCTCATGTATTACAAGGTCCCAATGGGGATCTTCCATTTCAAATTCACATTAATGGATAAGAAAAAGATGCACGAGAATTCTTAGGACAAAATCAATACAATAAACCCTCTACAATCTATTTCATTAGTAAAAATTCGGCTGGTGCAGAGATCAACTACAATGTTATAGTGAAAGAATTTTTAGAAGTTGTTCATGCTCTCAATAAATTCAGACATTATTCTATAGGGTATAAAGTTTTTGTACACACATATCATGTTGTCGTTAGATACTTTATGAATAAACCTGATACTAATGGTAGGATTATTAGGGTTTTTTTTCTATTACAACAGTTTGATATAACAATTCTTGATAATCCTGGTAAGAAAAAATGTAGTTGCATATTTTTTATGTAGGTTGACGAGCTCTAATGAGGAAGGCATGATCGATGACCAGTTCGCAGATGAGAACCTATTTTACATATCAAAACAAAACCCTTGGTTTTTTGATATAAAAATTTGTCTAACAACAAGAAAGTTCCCTCAACATTTCTCCTACAGAGAGAGATGAAAGATTGTCTGGAAAAGTTCATCCTACACTTGTATTGAAGTCTATTTTTTCAAACTTTGTCAAGACTAGATTTCGAGGAGATGCATAAGATAAGATTAGGTTCATGATATCCTACATGATTTTCATGATTAACCATGTGGAGGTCATTATGAAGCCAAGTGGATAGCTTATGAGATATTATAAGCTAGATATTATTGGCCAACACCACACAGAGATGCTTAACAATACAATTCACAATGTGATGAATTTCAAAGAATTGTGAAGCCAACAAGGAGGAAAAACATGTCTTTATAGCCCTAGGTAGCATTGGAATTGTTTGAAAATTGAGGCATGGAATTCATGGCCCAAATGATCCTCCATCAGGGAAAAATAAACACATATTGGTGTGCACAGACTATCTAACAAAATGGGATGAATAAAGGTCCATGAAGGATGCCACATAATCAAATGTAGATGCATTCCTCCAAGAATGCATATTCTCAAGGTTTGGTTATCCAAGGGAGATAGTCACATTTTAGGGTCCCCAATTTACATCAAGACTCATTGAATAGATCATGAATGAACATAAAATCTACCACATAAATTCAACACCATACCATCCTCAAGAAAATGGGAAAGGCGAGGTCACAAATGGAGAGATAGAAAACATCCTCACCAAAAACGTGAGCATGAACAAGAAAGATTTGTCAAAGAAGCTCATATAAGTAGCATGGGATTACAACATCACATGGAAAAATACCATAGGGATTACTACTTTTGAATTATTCTATGGTAACAAATCCATGATCACTATGGAATTTGAATATCATACATTGAGTGGTTAGAATATTTTTTTAAGGACAAGCGCTAGGGTTAGGGTTACCTCTGATCTAGTGCACCATGCTACCCCATAGGAACACAATGATTCCAAGTGAGGGAGGGCCGATAGGCCCTTCCTACAACTATGCAACTGCTCAAGAAAAAAATGGAGGTGGCTCCAATCGCCCAACCTTCGAACCTCCCCCATATCTCAGATCACAACTCATTTCCGAGGGGACATTCAAAGAACGAGAAATGGATATCAATTCAAGGAAAGCTACACCAGTGGCAAGTATGACTCGACATTGGGTACCAGGGAAATGTATCCCTCAAGAACTGCAAGCCCTGAAATACATTGTAAGTACACTCCGAATTGAGGAAAATAAGAAATACATGAGAGACTATGCTTTAATCGACAAATTTCTATGGCTCTAGCCCTCGGAAAAGGAACTGGTGAAATGGATATATCAATGGTGGAATCTTAAAGGTCACCTTGATCTGCAGTTGGGATCCAAGGGTTTGTTTACCATAATCCTCCATAACCTAGAAGACAGGAACCATATCTTCGACGACGACCCATATTTCTTTAACTCGGGGGGTCTTTTTCTGAGATTCTGGACATAAACATTTATCCATGAATTGGAGGAATTTTCACATCCCCTAGTCTGGTTATGGATATATTCCTCTCCGTAGGAGTTTTGGCTGGAAGAGGTCCTGGCAGGCATAGGAAATACAATAGGAGTGTACGTCAAATCCTCAAAAGCCACTAAGCAGTGAAGGTATACCTCCTATGCACGCATATGTGTCTATCTGAACATTGCTAAGTCGCTACTAGGATCTATAGTACTGGAATACTAGGATGAGGACTGGATGAAAACCATTGAATCTGAACACATTTCGTTCAGATGCCGAAAGTGCCATGAGCATGGGCACCTCTTTAGGGACTGTCCCCTCAACACACCTAGCAAAGAGGGAAACCCATAAGAAAAAAAAGACAAAGAAGGATTCATACCAATGATGGGAAAGCACAAATAAGGAGGAAATCAGCTAGCACGCCAGAACATCAAGGAACCGACCATGAGAACCCAATATGGGATATTGCAGCAACAACCAGAAGGATTGGAAGCCTCACAAGACCCACCCTCAGATAAAACACCCCTTAATCCAGCGAAAGGGAAGGCATGGGAAACCCAAGGGAAAAACCCACTCATCCCCACATCCAACTCTCATGTTGCAGCCTTGGATGCCTTAGAGGTAGAATATGGAGACATGGAAATGAAACTAGACAAGCAAGATCTAGCAAGAGTATACCTGGAGCATCTGGAACATGCCTACAAGAATCACAAAATCTATACCATCCCACCGAATCAACTGAGAAAAGTGCATAAAATCTTCCTCAACTCTTCAGTCGACTCTACCTCTAGATCTAGTGCAAGCCTAGCAATCTAGGGAAACACATCGAAAGAACAATGTAAACCTCAAAAGGATGAAAAGAAAGGAGGGCAAAAATCTACCAACAAGCTCATCCAAGAGATAGGACACTTCATGGTCAACTCAGGTTAGATACATCTAATATATGATAGTTTCCCACCCCTTCCCCCCTTCCTCCTCACGAATATTATCTCCTAGAATATAAGGGAACTGAACGGTCATAGTAAACAGAGACTACTACGAGATATGCTCATTGTAGAAAAACCATATATAATGCTACTTCAAGAAACAAAATGTGCCATAGAAGATATGGATAAGATCCTCCCCAGTTGCTGGAAGTAAGGGAAAGGCATCTAAATAGAGGCCATGGGAGAAACAGGTGGGCTAGCTCTCCTCTAGAACCCAAACTTGGTCACCATGGACAACTTCTTCACAATCAAATGGTCTATCATGGCAGACTACTGACTCATTGGCTCCAACAAGCCAGGCTATCTAACCAATGTCTATGGACCAGCGAACTCAAGGGATAAACAAGCCTTCCTTAGTATCCTGGAGCATCAAGCCACTTTAACAGTAGGGAACAGATGGATCCTGGGAGGAGATTTCAACATGATCTGCAACCTTGATGAAAAAAGAGGCGGTACGCGACGGCTTGAAGAAGATTCGAGAGACTTTTAGCACCAAATAGACAACCTAGGCCTCGTAGACCTAGACAAATCCAATGGCACCTTCACTTGGAAAAATTGTAGAACAAGATCTCAACAAATAGCCTATAGACTGGATCACTTCCTCCTTCTGACTCGCTCTTGCTGGAGGGCACAAATTTGGAAGCCAGATTCCTTGACTTCCATGGATCTAATCATTGTCCCATACAACTCTTGTTGGACATCCCGACAATCCTAGGTCACAAACCCTTTAGATTGGAGTGTATATGGATTAACCACTTTGAATTCTAGCAGAACAGCCACGTCTGGTGGGAGGAGGATATTGTGTCCAATGGCTCCAATATGTATAGGTTTCAACAAAAACTCAAGAACTTCAAACAAAATCTTAAAACTTGGAACAAACAAAATTTTGGCAACATCTTTGAGGCCCAAAGACAACTAACGTAACAAATGAACATTGTTCAAATTCAAATCTGGGGCACGGGTTTATCTGAACCCCTCAAACTACAGGAAGAAACAATCAGAGAAAAGATGGAGGAAAGAAAATCCAAAGAAGAAATCTTGGGGAGGAAAAAATCTTGTATCCAATGGCTCAAAGAGGGCGATCAAAAAATCAATTTTTTCCATATATCCACCATCCAAAGAAGGCATGCTAATCATATCACCCAACTCATCTCAGATAATGGGCAAATCAGGCACACTCATGAGGAATTGGAAGAAGATTTGGTCACCTATTATCAATACCTCTTGTCAGAGCTCCAGAGAGACAGATCTCAAGCTATAACACATATAACGTAGCACATACCCTCCTTAATCTCAAAGGAACAGAACACAGCCTTACTTCGACTCATCACGATCGAAGAAGTTGCTCAGGCTCTCCAAGACACCCCCAAGGGAAAATCCCCAGGCCAGATGGCTTCACGTATGGTTTCTTTCATCATTGTTGGCCAATGATTAGAGAGGAATTATGGGAGATCATTGAAGACTCCAAATTCTCCAGACAAGTCCCCCCAACCCTCAATGCTACTTTCCTTACTCTCATCCCCAAAGAAGAGTGTGTAAACCATCCTAAGTGGTTCTGGTCAATTTCCCTCTATAACGTCATCTACAAGCTCCTCACCAAGGTGATATCAAGGAGACTCAAGCCCCTCCTTCCATTCATATTCTTTCCGGAACAATTAGGGTATGCATAGGGTAGACAGATCCTGGACAACGTCATCCTCGCCCATGAAGTCATTCATTCTCTTCAAAACACCTGAACTCCAGGTATGCTCCTAAAACTAGACCTATCCAAAGATTTTGATAAGTTGAGTTGGGAATATATGCGGGCGATTCCCCTCACCTTCGGTTTTGACCCCTCCTGGGTTTCCTGGATTCTAAACCTCACCTCCTTGGCCTTCTCAATGCTTATCAATGAAGTTCCTTCTCACCCTTTCTCTCCCTCTAGAGGAATTAGGCAGGGGGACCCCTTTATCCTTTCCTCTTCATCATCTTGGCAGAAGGCCTCAGCTGCTCCATTCAGGCTATGGTAGAAGACATGACACTAAAAGGGATGCCTCTGCATGGCATCAACCCCCCGATCTCACATAGCCAATTTGTGGGCGACACTCTGATGATGGGATCCCCTACAGTCCAATAGGCCCTCAATTTTCTCTTAATCATCAATACCTTTTGTGAAGCCTCAGGGATAGACTTAAACAAGGCCAAGTCCCAGATCTTCTTTTTCAATACTCCTTTGTCGATTTAGCTCCACATTGCAGACATACTGGGTTTCAATCAAAGCTCCCTTCCATCTAAATACCTTGGCATCCTTCTCCTTGATAAAGCCCTCAGAAACAGCTCCTAGGAAGGCCTTCTTACCTCCCTTTCGAAGCGACTCTCTTCCTGGACCTATCAAGCTCTAAACTTGCTGAGTTGCCTCATCCTCCCCAAATCGATCCTACAAGATCTCCCTATCTATTATTTCTCGACTCTTGTGGTCCCAAAATTAATCCTCAATGCCATCAAAGCCTTGAAAAGAAAATTTCTTTGGCAGGGGCACAAAGCAGGGAAAAAAATTTCTCTGATTAGTTGGGAAAATCTCTGTCGACCTAAGATTCAAGGGGGTCTAGGAATCAAATATTCCTCTATTCTTAATAAAGTACTCAGCACCAAGATTTGGTGGAGATGGATGAAGAGACCTCAGGACCTTTGGGCCAAGATTTGGTGATGAAAGTATACTCCCAAGGCAAAAGAAAGAATCCTCATTCGTTGGAATGAAGACACCCTGGGATCCTTGATTTGGACAACAACTAGGAAAAATCTCTACCTTATAGTCAACCACGCCTTCTAGGAAATCCAAAATGGTCATATTTCCCTCTTTTGGAATGATTCCTTGCAACAACTCCTGATTTTAGCGCAGTAGGAATGGGTTGTTACCTTCTACCCCCCAAGAACTCAAGAAGGACTGACAAGAGTGGCATATTACTAGAATTTCAACCCCATGAATGCCACTTAGAGATGTTGGAAATCCAATAAAGATGACCTACACGTCGAGGCATAGGTGAACCTTCAACCTTGGCACAACATGATCAATGAACGGAAAATTACTATATTGAAAGGAGAGAACATCCTTTGTTGGGGAAGCTCTCCAAGAGGTAATTTTAACATCCAAGAGGCCTGCAGCTTAAAGGCCAATCTCAATACCCCTCCACCAAGGGAAGTTTGGCGAAAAATATGGTCCCTAAAACACTGGCCAAAAATTAGCATCTTCCTTTGGTTGGTGGCACATGGCAACATTCTCAACTAGCATAATCTAACCAAAAGGGGATTTACAGGACCTTCCATTTGTCATCTCTACCTAGTAGAGGCAGAAACCATGAATCACCTTCTTGACACTTGCCCCTACATCGCCAAAGTCTAGGACCATTGTGAAACCATAATGCACATCTGGGATCACCAAAGGGACAACATAAGCAACACCATTGAAGCTTAGAGAGACGAGGCTTTTCAGTCACCGATCCTAAATTGCATCTGGCAGTTTCTCCCTGGTTTTATCCTTTGGCAACTCTGGAAGGAAAGAAACAAAAGAATCTTAAGAAACACCC
>JASDQU010308120.1:12747-45895 GCA_032191745.1 Picea mariana | reverse complement strand
AGTATCTGTGGAAACAGTATCTGCTATAATCTTATCAGGCAGTATCTGCTTCATATTCTTCTCCTCGAGGAGATAGTCCTTCCCATTGGTCCCCCCCTCCACTGGATTTCATTAAGCTCAATTTTGACGGAGCTTCCAAAGGAAACCCAGGAGCAACTGGTTTTGGTGTGGTGTTCCACAATCATTAGGGAAGCATTCTCCTCCTCACAACAGGAAATTTAGGACATACTACCAACAATGCAACAAAACTCTGGGGGCTGACAACATGGCTACAATTGGTCATAAAACACAACTTCAACAAACTTATAGTGGAAGGAGATTCTCAAGTCATCCTCAACCTCTTCCAGAAAATATTTAACAGAGCAGACCCAGAGCAAGACTTTCCCTGCTGGTGCCTCTCTCATGGTCTAAGGACAATTACATCTCTTCTCCGACCCGGCCAGGCTCTCATCCCCTCCCATGTAGGATGAAAATCCAATCAGATTGCAGACGATCTAGCCAATATTGGGGTAGAAGGAAAGGAACCAGATCTTCTTTGTCAGGCCCCCACCCACCAGACGCACCCTATATTTTAGAGATGCCATAAAAACTATCTAACCATTGACAACCCCTTGGATGGGGTGATAGTGGAGAACACACATCGAGAGGAGCAGGCACGAAAGCGCCTCTATGGCACCGACCACATGACGACCACGTGCCTCTCCCTCCTTCCACCCTCATGCTTTTAAGTTCACCTTGCTCGAGACAGGGCACCATTACTCTCAGTGTGCCCTACTTTTCTTTTCCATCCCTCCGATGGACCAGCTGATCTGAAAATGAAAGTATTTGTTTTGCTATTCAAAGTATTCATTTCCATTAAATTAAGTGTGCAAAGTTTTTGAATAATCTTGCAAGTGAAACAAAGTGTTTTTGATAACTGTTTATGAATTTTGGTGTGAGGGAGTGTTGTTTTAATTTATTGTTTAACAACTTTAATCTGAATAACACAGCAGAATAACTTCACCATAAACACACAACAACATGATGAGGTAGCTCACCCCTCCTGGGCTACATCTGTCGGGTCCAAGGCTCCCAATGGGAATGTCCTTGATATATTATGATGCTCAAATTGGTAATACAGTGAGAAAAAAAGGCCTAAACAGACCGAACTAGCTGTGAAAATGAATTCAAAACATAGAAAGAAGCTAAGAATGACTCTGATTTCACCTAAAACAGTGAAGCATAGTCCAATGCAACTCCATTTCCCTCAAGGCCCTGATGGCTCCCCAAGATTCTCTGAAGTAAAAATGGCTGAAATACACCTCTGTTGGCTCTGCAACCTATTCCAATCACTCCAGAATGTTGAGAATACCTGAAATCAAAAAAAAAATTGTCCCAAAAGGTTTAGTCAAAAAAAAGTTATGACCAAAAGAAGTTTTGTCCCACTTTGCCTAAAAAAACTCCACCAACTTTGGAGTAACTGGAGTTAGGCCCGCTAACAATGGCAATGGCACCTAAAAGGCGAACTCTGCCCAAAACTGTCAGAACTTTTTGGTTTAGCATTAACTGTTATGTGGTGTGGTCACATTAAACCTCTGCATAAATTGTCGGCCTTTATGGTTAACAAACCATGTTTTACAACCGTGGCATTAACGTTTACATAACCTCCGCCGCAACATGTGAACCTAACAATACAAACTACAATTGTTGGGGTCTATGGGCCATCGTTCTGGGCTCGTGGTCCCGGGTATAGGGGGTTGGCCCCCTTTTTTCTGCCAACCAAACTTTTCACAAATTTTATATATGCCATGTGACCTATGGATGGTAAGAACCACCACGAGCCTGGGCGGTTAGGCCTTGGGGCTGCCACCCGATTGAGCTGCGGATGAATCCTGCCAACCCGTTAATTTTTTTTCCACACAAAATATTCTCTGGCCTGGGGCCATGTGGCGGCCTCTAGGCAAGCCCCGTGGCACCCGCTGAATGGCCACCAAAATGTCCAGTCAAACCAATATCCAATCCTCAAATGTCAAGTGTCGAACGATGATAGGCTGTTGATGGAATATTCCATGGAATATTCTTTTTTTAATATTTTTTTTAAAAATCAAAGTCGACCCTGGTCAAACTGGACTTGAAGGAAATTGTGAATTTCAAACTGGAATAACTTTCACATACAGTGTCAGATTTTAGTGTCGTTCATGGCACCATGATTGTATCAACGAGGCCTATCCACTCATTCTGGTTTCAACCAATTATGAGTAGTTCCAATTTTGAGCATTTTTTTTCACTTAGGACATGATCACCTGATCACACCTCCCCATTGGGAAGCTTTTGGACCCCAAAATCCTTCAATTACCTGTTAAGAAGATGAGGGTACAGGTCCCTCACCTTTTCTACTTCAATCCACTTTACCTTACTCGGTTTGCTGCCTTTAAGACCAACCTGAACATAATCAACATTTCCCCTCCTTGAAGTGTGTGTCCTTCTGTCAAGGATAGCATCCTCTTTCAACTCATCTAAAAATTCTGGCGAGAAATCCTCTATGGATGGCAGTTGAATTTCACTTTCATAATCAATAATTAAAGGAGGTTCATACAAACGTAGATTTTCCACATTCACAACATAATACATTTGCATGTATTAAGGCAAATCTAATTGAAAAGCATTATTTCCAACTTGTTTAAGGATCTTGAACGGACCATAACAAATAGGCTTCAACTTTTTACCTTGTCCTTGCATTCTTTCCTTACTAATATGCAGCCATACCTCATCCCCTTATTGAAACTTATGATCAACTCTGTGCTTATCATGTCTCTCCTTGTACTTGCCTTGACGTTTTTCAAGTTGTTCTTGAACCTGTTGATGTATGAGCTGAATTCTTTCAATGAACATGTGAGATTTGTCAATGTCGCTATGACCATCAGTGGCCACATCCTTCTCAAGAATGAAATCTAAAGGTGACTTAGGCAAATACCCAAAACAAGCTTCAAAAGGTGAAGTATTTGTAGAAGAGTGCTTGGCCCGGTTGTAAGCATGTTGAATGTAATGCAAGTTCTTATCCCAAAGCTTGGGAAGCTTGCTGCAATAACCTCTCAAAAGATGTACAATGGTTCTATTCACTACCTTTGTTTGGCCATAAATTGGACCATCCCAACAAATCTAGAATCCCTGTCACTAACAATAGAAGTAGGCAAGTCATAATGAACCCATACATGTTGAAAATATAAATCAGCAATTTGTTCAACAATTATAGATTTCTTACATGGCATAAGAATACACATCTTGCTGAAACGATCAACTACTACATTAAGATAATCATGCTACTTTCTAGATAATGGTAGCCCTCCAACAAAATCCATAGAAACACTTTCCCATGGTCTAGAAGGTATCAACAATGGTGTATATAAACCAAGCTTCCTATTGCTAGGCTTGCTTGTAGCACATAATGAACAACCTCTAATGAAACGTGAAACACTATCTACCATGCGAGGCTAATAACAATACCTTTGTAAATGTGCCACCGTTTTGCCTACCCTGAAATGTCCAGCTATGAGAGAAGAATGAGCTTCTCTCATGATGCTTAGTCTCTCCCCCTGTGGTATACAGAACTTTCCCATATGAAACAGCAAATTATTATGCAAATGATAATCATTCTCCTCAACATGATTCCCTTCACTCAAGTTAGCGTACACATCCTTAAAGTCATCATCTGATGCATATTGTTCTATGTAGCTCTCATGTACAATAGAATCATTCTTAAGTAAAGTACTAGCACTAATAATAGGCCTTGAAAGCATATCAACAACCTTATTGTAAATACATTTCTTGTACCTTATTACCAAGTGAAATTGTTGTAGGAAGCCCATCCATCTGAAATGGCGTGACTGCTGCAATTTACTTTGCGATTGCAAGTACTGTAAAGGCTGATGGTCGGTATGAACAATTGTTTCTTTTCCCATCAAATAGTGTTTCCATTTTTTGACACTTTGTACCAACACATACAACTCTTTATCATATGTAGGATAATTCACAACAACACCATTAAATGTCTCAGAATGAAATGCAACAGTCTTACCATGCTGTAAGAGAACTGCACCCATGGCGTAATCACTAGCATCTGTCTGAATCTCGAATGGTTGTCTCAAGTCCGGTAATGCAAGGACTGGAGATGAAATTATCTTCTCTTTAAAATACTCAAAAGATTTATGTTGCTTGCCTCCCCATTGGAAAGCACGCTTCACACTAGTCACTGCATGCATAGGAGCTACTATGGCAGAGAAGTTAGAAATAAACTTCCTCCAATACAGAGCTGCACCCAAAAAACTTCTTACCTCTGTAATGGATTTGGGAGTAGGCCAATTCACAATCGCTTCTACTTTGGACGGATCAATTCTCAAAGAGCCTCCTCCTACTATGTGTCCCAAATAAATCAAAGAAGTCTTTCCAAATTCACACTTTGACATTTTAAGAAATAACTCATTTTTCTTCAAAATATCAAGTACTTTCTTAACATGCATGACATGCTCTTCTCTAGTTTTTCTGAAAATTAAGATGTCATCTAAGTATACAATAATGAAATCATCAAGAAAAGGATGTAATACATCATCCATTACCCGCATGAAAGTTGTAGGTGCATTGCATAAACCAAACGACATAACAAGGCACTCAAAGAGTCCCTGTTTAGTTTTAAATGTTGTCTTCCAAATGTCACTTTCTACAATTCTAACTTGATGATAACCACTACATAAGTCTAACTTAGTGAAATATTTATCATCTTTCAGTTGATCCAACAAATCATCTATCCTTGGAAGTGGGTAATGATTCTTTACCATTATTTTGTTCAATGCCCTGAAGTCTACACACATGCGCTAAGTTCCATCTTTCTTTGGAATCAACACTATCGGTGACCCACATGGAAAAGTGCTTGGTCTTATGAATCCTTTGTCCAACAAGTATTTTATTTTCCTCTTGATTTCATCATTCTCCATGATAGACAAGCAGTACATGTCGATGTTAGGAAGAGGACAATCTTGATGTAAATGGATTCCATGCTGAATCTCCCTTTTAGGAGGTAAACTTGTCAGTTCCTGAAACATGTCATGATGTGCATCAACTACATCATATAAATCTGATTTAAGCTTGGAATCAAAATTTTCAAATGACTCATGATTCATATCAACCTTGGGCTTAACCATAAGAAGTACAAAACTCTTACTAGAATTTACTAGCCTTTTTACCTGTCTCGCATTTACCAACGCTATATTTGCCTTCTTGCGATGTGCTCTGACAATGAACTCCTTGTCATCTTTAAAGAGATGATATTTATTTTCATGGCGATGGAAGATTTCTTTCCTATCAAATAAGTAAGGACTTCCCAAAACAATTCTTGATATATCAAGCGGCACCACATCAAGTTCAATTGTGTCAATAAAGTGTGCAGTTATGGAAAATCACAATATGCACGTTCTTGAGACTTGTAAGTTTTCATCCTTGCATATCCACCCAAGTGGATAAGGATTTGGATGTGGAATGGTCTCAAGTTTAAGTTGTTTGACCAATTCTTCTGATATGAGATTTGCTTGTGACCCACTGTCAAACAATGTGTCAATTTTAGTATGTTTTGAGACTACCCTCATATGGAACAATTCAATTCTTTCTTCCTCATTAGGAGCTTGTACATGACAGTTTGAAGTACTAGTGCTTGGCTTAGTTTTAGTTTCCTTTCCCTTCATACTTTTCAAACCCATGGCTGCAATTGTGGTTTCATCCCCTGAATCATCACCTAAATCTTGAGGTGTAGTTGTAGTAGCTGCAATTTTCTTCTTTCCCTTGTTTTTGTTAAACTGGTTTTTTTTTTTAGGATGTAGTTTCCAATAGTATTTCTCTTCATGGCCCTCTCTTGAACAAAGTTTACATATAAATTTTTCACCCTCTTGTTTGATAGATGCATTCTTTTTGCCTTTTTCCCTAAAGGTTTTATCTTTGTTCTCCCCTTTGAAAGGCTTGTTTCTACCCTCATCAAAAGTGTTTTTCCCTCTAGCCTCTAAATGTGTAGCTTGTACACAAACTTCATCTAGACTAGTAGGATTGAACATAAGGATGGTATGTTTAAGGTAACTTTGCAAACCACCTATATATTTCAGCAAAGTATCTTGACTTTGTAAGTCTACCCCTAATAAGAGTTCTCTTCTCCTAAATTCTTGGGTATAGTCTTGCACATTCTGTCCCTTAAGCTGTCTAAAGTTTTTCCAATTCATTATAGCCTTTTGTAGATGAGC
The DNA here is from genome assembly GCA_032191745.1 of Picea mariana. NCBI lineage: Eukaryota > Viridiplantae > Streptophyta > Pinopsida > Pinales > Pinaceae > Picea > Picea mariana. The sequence goes on along the minus strand of JASDQU010308120.1, from coordinate 39,638 downwards.
TAATGGATAAAATTGCTTCTTGATTGCAATAATAAATTCAGTCCATGATAAAGTAATCTTACCATGTTTCTTAATTTCATATTTGGTCTTGGCTTCCCACCATACCAATGTTGCTCCATCCATTCTTAGCGAGGCTAGTTGTATCTCGGTGTCGTCATCATGAAGGTTTTGAATCCTTAAATAAACTTCCAATTATCTGATCTAATTGTCAAGTTTCTCTACATTGACTTCACCGTTAAACATAGGCAATTCAAATTTGACCTCAAGCTTTAAAAAAGTATTTTTACCAGTGGGTTTCAACTTATGAGACTGATTTACCAAAGTTGAGGAAGATGATGTAGAGGAAGAGGATGAAGATGGAGATGATGGATCACCATTTCCTCCATGTCCTTTCTTTGACTGATCATTACTCTTCTTTCCTTCTATGGAACCCTCTCCTTCTTTCTGTTTTTTAGACCCTTCTCCAACAATCCTATCATTTCTTTCTTGGTAGAGGATCCTTACCATCTTAGTTATATCCAAGAAAGCTTTCTGGAATACCCGTTTTTCTACCTTGGGATCCATCTCTTCAAGAGCTTCTCCTTCTCTTGAAGACATGATTGAAGCTGCTTCTAGGGCTCTTGGAGGTGGTTCTCTGACCCTTCTTGGTTGTGGATTAGTTTGTGCACTAACCAAGTTTCCTTCACCTCTCTTGAGTTTTAGCCTAGTAAGCATGAAAACTTGTAAACAAATAAATTAATCTTTACAAAAAACAAATGTTGAGTAAAAACTCTAGCTTCTAAGGCTCTAAACCTAGGCTCTGATACCAACTGATCTGAAAATGAAAGTATTTTTTTTGCTGTTCAGAGTATTCATTTCCATTAAATTAAGTGTGCAAAGTGTTTGAATAATCTTGCAAGTGAAACTCTTTGAAAGTGTGTGATGGAGTGTTGTTTTAATTTACTCTTTAACAACTTTAATCTGAATAACACAGCAAAATAACTTCACCATAAACACACAACAACATGATGAGGCAGTTCACCCCTCCCGGGCTACATCTGTCGGGTCCAAGGCTCCCAATGGGCATGTCCTTGATATATTATGATGCTCAAATTGGTAATACAGTGAGAAAAAAAGGCCTAAACAGACCGAACCAACTGTGAAAATGAATTCAGAACACAAAAAGAAGCTAAGAATGATTCTGATTTCACCTAAACCAGTGAAGTGTAGTCCAATGCAGCTCCATTTCCCTCAAGGCCCCGATGGCTCCCCAATATTCTCTGAATTAAAAATGGCTGAAAGACACCTCTGTTGGCTCTGCAACCTATTCCAATCACTCCAGAATGCTGAGAATACCCAAAATCAAAAAACAAATCGTCCCAAAATGTTTAGTCAAAAAAAATTTACGACCAAAAGAAGTTTTGTCCCGCTTTACCTAAAAAAACTCCACCAACTTTAGAGTAACTGGAGTTAGGCCCACTAATAATGGAAATGGCACCTAAAAGGAGGACTCTGCCCAAAACTATCAGAACCGTTTGGTTTAGCATTAATTGTTAGGTGGTGTGGTCACATTAAACCTCCACATAAACCGTCGGCCTTTATGGTTAACAAACCATGTTTTACAACTGTGGCATTAACGTTTACATAACCTCCGCTGCAACATGTGAACCTAACAATACAAACCGTAACCGTCAGTTTCTATGGGCCATGGTTATGGGCTCGTGGTCCCATGTATAGGGGGCTGTTCCTTAGGGGTTGGCCCCCGTTTTGCCGCCAACCAAACTTTTGACAAATTTTATATATTCCATGTGACCTATGGATGGTAAGAACACCATGAGCCCGAGTGGCTAGGCCTTGGGGCTACCACCCGATCAACCCGCGGTCGAATCCTTCCAACTCGCTAATTTTTTTGCCACACAAAATCTTCACCGTCCTGGGGCCATGTGGCAGCCTCCGGGTAGGCCCCGCGGTGCCCGCTGAATGGCCACAAAAATGTCCAGTCAAACCAATATCCAATCCTCAAATGTCAAGTGTCGAATGGTGATAGGCTGTTGATGGAATATTCTATGGAATATTCTTTTTTTAATATTTTTTTTTAAATCAAAGTCAACCCTGGTCAAACTGGACTTGAAGGAAATTGTGAATTTCAAACTTGAATAACTTTCAAATATAGTGTCAGATTTGAGTGTTGTTCACGGCGCTAAGATCGTATCGATGAGGCCTATCCATTCGTTCTAGTTTCAACCAATTCTAAGCAGTTCCAATTTTGAGCATTTTTTTTCACTTAGGACATGATCACCTGATCACCAATGCCATCGTTCGACCTTTACTCTACGTGTGTGGATACTTAATGAATCAAACCATCTCCTCGGTTTATTTGAATTGCACCAGGGGCTCCAGATGGCTCATTCACTCCTGGTTGATTTATTCAGATCTCGGCCTCCTGCCCAACCTCTCCCTCGTCTGTTGTCGCCCTCTCATGCTCTGTTGTTTCTCTCTTTGGTATTGGCTCATTTTCTCTCTCTTGGTGTTTCAGAGATGCCCAAGCTATGAGGGAAGTCTAAATGAGGCTCGACATGGCAACTAAGCCAATCTCGTTTGGTCCTCTGCCCCCCGCCCGCTCCCTCCCACATTTCCTCCTCCTCGTCGACCACTTCTTCCTCCTCTTTGGCGCAGTTGACTCAAACTCCAACCCACCTCCCGCCCCTCTCCTCATATTTTTCCAATAGATTGGAGGAGCTAGATTTCTCAGGGGCCTCACTGGATTAAAACCCAATACCTTCTGAAACTTCGGCCTCTTCTTGACATCCAGGTCCATTGGCTCCTCCTAAATCTCTGGCCTCCTAGTCGCTTCAAGCCCCGCCTCCCAATGCTCGATTTTAGATTCAAGGTCCGAAAGCCAGCCAAAATTCATGTCAGCAACCCCACTCTAGAGCCGGCTCTAGAACTAATCCAGATTGTGAATGGAAAACATGACTCACATTGTTGTTGGGCCTAGTATTCAAATTTCTCCAGGATGTGGATAACCTCTGATTCCTCTTGGAGATCTTGGATAGCAAGGATTCTCAATTCCTAAATTTTCTTGCAGCAATGCAAGGTTCTCTTCACCACCCAGCAGAGGTAGCCCAAGCAACAGGAGCTACGACACCAACTTCCCCCACTGGAGACTTTGGACCATGCCAAGATAGACCTAGAGGAGAATGTGCTTCCATCCCAGCCAGAGGACACCATGCAAGAGGAGAACTTGCCAACATAGTTGGAGGACGCCATGCAACTGGACGGGACACCAGTCGAGGATGATTCGACTCCTCTCGGGGAATCGACAGTTGATGCCTTCTTCTTGGATGAGTGGCCACATTACAATCGCTATCAGTGATATGCCCAGGTGTCTTTTCTACTTCGTTATATGCATGGCCACATTTTTCTAGCCACCCTTTCTGCAAATGTCTATGGTTATTAAAGTTAGAACGACTGTGTGTATAATTTTCATTGTTGTAATGACCACCGTTTGGGGCCATAATTTTGACTCTATTCACGTTAGTAGAAGACTAAGACTTAATCTATGAAGTGGTTCGGTTGGCTGAGATGGTTTCCCCTTATGGGAAGCTCAATGTTTATAGCCTGAAACTATGGAAGTTTTTTGTACTCTATATACAATATTACTTATATATATATATATATATCATACATTGAGAACATTATTTGAATTAGACATGAATTTGCAGTAAACACAAAGAGAAATATCGATCCAGATGAATTCCTTAGATGAGTAGAAGATGCAATCCCTCTTCAACATTGAAGTGGTGAATCAATAAAGAAAGGACTGGCATGGAAAGAATATTAAGTACAAAAAGTTTAAAGAAGAGGATTGTGCTATGCTATATGACTCAAGGTTTAAGGACTTCAAAGGGAAGTTGATCAAAAGATGTCTAGGACCCTACATCATTTAAAAGTTTTATGATAATGGTTTAGTGCAAATCATATCCATTGATAAAGAAAGAATATCCCTACTAGTGAATGGATTTAATATAAAGACTTACAATAATCACCTAACAAAATAAGAATTGAAAAAAATAGTGAGGAAACAAAATCTGGATGTGATTGATGGAAAAAATGCTCTCAATCCATCCCAATAAAGAGATGAAAAAAGAAAAGAATAAAAATCCTATATGAAAAACCTTGAAAGGAATCTAGGATAGATATAAGGGTGAAAACATCCAACGAAGGCAATCTCATATATGAATGATGCAAGGAATTGGTGAAAACTAGTGATGGCACTTATGCCTTGAGAAAAAAAGAGAAAACAAGAGACGGAGAGAAAAAACAAAACAAAACAAGAAAACAAATTTTTTTTGTACTAACATTTTTTTTCTAGGTACCAAGGACCTCATTACTGCAACCATCTATACAGGAATAAAATAAGCAATTAGCAAAAATAAAACTCAATAATGAGTAAGCATTCTTAATTTTTCATCCATAATTTTCATCATTCATACATAACATTCTAAATTTTCCATCAATAATTTTCATCATTCATACATGACATTTTCCGTCATCTCCATATAATTATCCATGTTTTTCATTTCCATGATATATACCACTTTCCATATCCAACATGCTTCATTCTGTCCTTTTATTTCAATAAAAACAGTCTGTAAGGTTATTCTATAGGATTGACCTACGAGATTCTCAGGATCAACCTAACAAGACCATTTCTACAAATAATGGAAGGCAATCAAAGTCAAAACCAACATCAACAATTCAATAATAAATATCATTAGTTGAAACACCTTATCCAACCATTTTTTTTATCAAATACATACTCGAGATAAAAAAAAATCGACTTCTACGGGCTACTTTGTATACCATAGAAAATAGTCATCACAACATAAAAAAAATGTACAAGATGCTTTGTATCCTTTAGAACAATTGACGATCATGATATCCAAATACATTTTAGATATGATATCAATAAGGAAATAAAGATAATGTACATGAACCATCACAAAGACAAACCACATCCATCCACCCGCAAAAATCAAATTAATGTGCATGGAAAGGTAAACAAAGGTAACATAACTATCTATCTTATTCACATTTAATTAAACCTCATACATATATATCTATGCTTATTTCATATGGTCAAGCATTCAAAAAGTTTGTAAGATAATGAAAACGAGGACATCCACGTCTTGTCAGTGGGGGGTGGCATAATTCGTGCCAAGATTCGAATAGACATGTGGATATTAAATGGTTTAAGTCGAGGTTCATTACATTGAGTTAAAATCACAAATTAAGGAATTATGAGAATATTAAGTTGATTGTTGTGACAAGACAACAGTCCAATCCAAAATTTTGGGGCATAACTCAGATTTAGAAAAATCATAGCACCATTTCGAATTAGAAGAAAGGAGTGGTTCAAGTTATGTGGAAGTAGGAAGGTGAGCTCAAAGAGGAGGAAGGAAAGAGAAGAAATCAGTCATAGAATTTGAGGATGTTGCAAGAATCGCTACAAGTAGCTATGAAACCCTAGGCAGAGGAAGAAACTTCAATCTCAAGTATTTGTTGCATATACTTCATTCTTTATGTATTTTTTACTTATCTTCATTTTTTAGAAGGATTTATGGTTCTAGAAAGCCAACAAATCACATCATGTGGAAACCCATTTTTTTCACAGTCACAGTCTTGGAGAGCTCTGTTATAAGAAATTTTTTTAACCAACTCCCCATGCATTTAATCCTCATCAGTGTTGTTAGAGTTCCTATGTTCAATATACCTCTAGTTTAATCCTTTTAGCACAAAAGTTTTTTTCTTGTGAGTCTTTGAAAATGCATCTTGTAGAATTTTAATTTACACAGTTCTTATAGAAATCTGTTTCTACAGGATTTTTTTCTATAGAAATAGCTGCAGAGAAATGTACCAACCTTAACATTTTCAATAAATTCCTCATTTTTCCTCTGTCCTTCAAAACAAAACCCTTTCTGAATTTTTTATCACCATACTTGCCTAAAAAATAGCTCCATTTGTCATCCTATCTAAGGAACAGTTCAGCTTGGAAATTCTATAGGAAACCAATAACCAGTCTTTCTCTCTTCTCAGAAATTCAACTCATCATCCTTGACAACAACCATGGGAGTTGTATTCAAAAGGAGAGAACCAACAGGTCCTTCTAGGGTTTATGATAACCTTGAGATAGTATAGTTTTTCATAAAAGTGATTGGTTGGGATACATTGAAAGACTTAGAGGGTTTGATGATGATGTATCCAAGAAGTTTTCTTAGAATTTCCAGAATATACAAGAACATGAGTATGTTACCACAATAAGGGGGCTAACAATTAAGATCAATGAATCCTCCATTAACAAAGTTTCTAGTCTACCCTTAGGCATCCCTTGGGATAAATAAGAGAGACAAGAATCCATCAATGACAAGAAGACATTATTCCTCCCAAATGAGAAACTTGATTAGGATAAAATTGGCATCAAAAGGGAAATCCTTCCTCACCCATGGCCAAAGGTAGCTTATCATATAGCCAAATATATCACATGTGAGGGAAGTATGAGTGTAGTTTATGATTACCATTTCAGACTTTTGCATGAGATAAGGAACATTCCAAATAAGGAACCCCAATAGAACCTAAGTATCCCTTACTTCCTTCTTCAATCACTAAAAGAGATGAGCCTAAAAGTACAGAGAGGAAAACAAGAATTCTTATCACAACATGGAATCATCAAGTTGATAGTTTTAGATGCTCTTAGGAGTTTGAGGAACAAAATTCTATGGGAAGATTTCATAAACATGGAAAGGCAAGCATTTGAAGAAGTGTAGGTAGTAATGAGTGAGGAACAGAATAAAAAGGGATAAGAACCTAAGTGAATCACTAGGCCTAAAAAGTCAAGATAACAAAATCAAAAGAAAAAATAGAAGTTCGATGAAAAATATTAGGAAGTGGTTGATTCCTTGACTTCTTTAGGAACCGTCAATTCCAACCCCACGAAAATAACCAGTGAAGAATGGGTACAACCCATAAGAAGGAGGTCCAACAAAATCATGAGTCAAAAGAAGGAAATCCTAGTGCCATCCACTCCACTCACCATCACATACCAAGTGGAAGAGGTCAAGGACTCTCCTATCCTAGAACAACAAAAAGAAACAAAGGGGAAGGAGACTCAAGAGTAAAAGTGATTAAAGAATAAAGATAAATGGAAGGAACCTCCAAAACAAAAACCTTCATGGAAAACATTATGTATGAAACCTTGTTATAATTAGAGAAAACCAAGGTTGATGCCATGAAGTGGAAAAGGGTGAGAAAAGATAATAAAGGTGTAAATGTGTTGAACCTGCACAGAACAGATCTATCTAAACAATAATACACACATTTTCAAAGACAAATTGAGAAACAAGAAGAAGGAGAGAAAGAATGAAAGAATTCACATTAATCGTTATGAATAATGAATAATTTACACATGATATACTCTGTATAACTCAATGAGTGTGCACTAGAGGAGAACCAATGTGCAATAGTGGTGTTCTAGAGTGACCTTGAGACACACCAGCAGTTACGGGAGTGAACTTCCACCTATTCTTGTCTCTCAGGTAGTTACGAGAGTGAACTGCCACCTAGTTGTGTTAACTAGTCAACTAGTCTTCAGTTAACTGACTGAAGAGAGAGTAGTGAGGAGTTAACTCAGGGAATCAAGGGTAATGCACCAATCTGGTGATGATCCCAATATACTTCTTATATGCATCAAATATATCCGGGCACTATAACTAGCGAGGAGACCAATGCTACCTTGAATTAGTGAATTTACCATGCAAGTTCACATTAGTTCTTGATGATCCCAATGTTACATCGTGAAAAAACCGTTGCAGCATCAAAAATCAACTCAACTAGTCAAACTAAAGCGTCAACTGAAAGAGAATATTATCTAGGTGGAATATTCTCCCCAAAAATATAGGAGACTAGATAATGGCTAATTATGACTAATAAAAAAGGAAAAACCTTAGGAGAAAGAAATCCTAGGTGTGTGTGAAGTAACTCCAAAACCCCCCATGAACATCACTATGGTGAAAATAAATAATGGGTCCCAACAATGAGGCCATGTTAGGTACCTAAATACAAAAGATACACTTAAATAAAGTGAGGAAAGAGGGAAAGCCTCATGGGAAAAATCACCCCTCAAGGTAAAATGTATGTAAAAAGAAGAACTAATGGTTGCTAGGCAACTGTGTCCTTCACTCCAAGACGACATCGCAGAGAATGTAACTCCTGCTCAGTGAAGGTCTTGGTGAAGGTGTCCGTCATTTGTTCTGCTAAAGGAGAGAACTGTAAGTCGATGATTCCCATGTGTACTAAGTCCCAGATGTAGTGCATGTGGATCTCTGTGTGCTTCGTCCACTACCTCTGAACTGGATCTCTGCAGAACTTTAGAGTGCTCTGGTTGTCACACCAGATGACGAGGGACCAATGAAGCTGAATTCCCAACTCAGTGAGAAAATGTTCTAGCCACATAGCCTAAATGGTTATGTTGACTACCCCTCTATACTCTGCCTCAGGTGAAGATAGACCAATGACAACTTTCTTATTTCTCGACCAACAGATAGGCCCGAAACCAAGAATGAGTGAGTAACCAGATGTGGACTTGCGATCAATGTTATCGCTAACCTAGCTAGAATCAATAAACCCAATGAGATTTAATGTAGAGTCTGTTTCATAATGAATTCCAAAGGTGATGGTTCCCTATATGTATCGAAGGATATGTTTTACAGCCTTCCAATGTAGCTCATGTGACTCCTCCATGAACCTGGAAACTGCACCAACTAGATAGGAGAGGTATGGTCTAGAGTGTGTGAGATACAATAAGCTCACCACTATCTATCTATACACTATGTTGTCAACCATTGGAGTCTCCCCTCCATCCTCAAGTTTGAATCCTGATAGGAAAGGAGTAGGAGCAGACTTGCAGTGTCTCATGTGAAATATCTCAAGGAGATCTCGTGAATACTTGGCCTGAGATAGTTTGATGCCTGATGCATCCTGACTGATCTCGAGTCCAAGGAAGAAGTGTAGAGGACCCATGTTTGTCATAAAAAATCTGTCATGTAGAATCCTCTTGACTGCAACAATCGCTAAAGTTGAGCAACTGGTGATCAACAAATCATCAACATTCAAAACTAAAAGTATAAGTGAATCAACCATCCTGAGCATGTAGACATTTGGATCTGATTTACAACGTACAAAATTTAGTGACAATAGTTAGGAATCCATCTTGGCATAGCATGCCCTCGGAGCCTGCTTGAGACCATAAAGGGACTTCTTCAATTGACAGACCAAATATGAATCCTGCATATATCTTTGGGGTTTCTCCATATAGATCTCCTTAGAAATATCACCATGAAGCGATGCATTCTTCACATCTATCTTATGGAATTCCTATCCCTTGGTTTCCGCAATGGTAAGCACCAATCACATGGAATCCATATTTGCTACTGGAGAGAAGGTATCATCATAGTCAATACCATGCACCTGGTGAAATCCTTTGGCAACTATCCTGGCTTTGTATCTTCTAATATGTCCATCCACTACACTCTTGGTCTTGTAGACCCATCTGCATCTGAACATTTTCCTCCCAGAAGGAAGGGGAACCAAATCCCAATTCTAGTTCTCGGGGAGGGAGTTGTACTCCTCCTGCATGGAGGATTCCCAAAAGAGATTTCCAGCAGCCTTTCCATAAGAATGTGGATCTGAATAATGAACTAAGAAAATATGCCTAGAGGGAAATGGTTCAGTGGTAGTGAGTGCAACAGGAGGCTCCTCGAAATCAAATTGATTCCTCCTAGTATCATCTTGATCACCAACAAGATCCCCTACATCCTAAAGAGTAGTATGTGCCCACTTGGGCCTCTTCTCTGGCTCTGCAACTGCATATGGATTCTTTGACTCTAGATATGATTTTAATGACTCTGAATCAAAATCATCTGATTCCTCTGAATCAGAAATATTGTCTGAAGAAGAGTCGGCATGTGCATGCTCATCATCTCAGATAAGTGGAAGAATGAAGGTGTCTGCATGCGGCTGCTGAGGTGCATGAGAGATACTTACCTCAAATTGGAAACTTCACTCAATGATGAGTTGGTCTAAGGAAAGATCAATAATCCTATATCCCTTCACCTTGTTGGGGTATACAACAAAAATGCACTCAGTGCTCTGAAGATAAAGTGCCTTCCTTTTTTTAGAGGGAATCAGGGCCCTTGCACATGAACCAAAAATGTGAAAGTGGGTCACTACCGGTTTTAGTCCGCTCCAAGCCTCTTAGGTGGTCTTATCCTTGACAGATCTATGGGGATATATGTTTTGTATGTATGTTTCAAAATTAAGTGCTTCATCCCATAGTCTCTCTGGTAGTGACTTTTCATGCAACATGCAAGATGCCATCTCCTTTAGAGATCTGTTTTTCCACTCAGCAACTATGTTTTATTGTGGAGTATAGGGAACTGTGTGCTGCAACTGAATCCCTACCTCATGAAAATATTATGGATCTCATGATTTAAATACTCTCCCCTGTTATCAGTTTAGAGGAATTTGATCTTCTTTCCGGACCGTGTCTCAACCAGGGCTTTGAAATCTTTGAGGTGTTTAAATACCTCGAATGTTTTCCTGATAAAGTAGATCCATGTAAAACATGAGAAATCATCAACAAAAATGAGAACAAACCTCTCTTTTCTTATGAATGGATGTGGAAAATGACCCATAAGGTCACTGTGGATCAGATCTAAAGGTACGGAAGCTCGTTGAGACTTTCCTTTATCAAATTTCTCTTGAGGGTGTTTTATGAGAACACATCCCTCACATACTCCCTTGGAGAAATGGATGTCTGGTAGACCATCAACTAATATTTTCTTGCTAAGTTGTTTCATGTATCTAAAATTCAAATTTCCAAATCTTTTGTGCCATATCCTACTACTTTCATCAACATGAGTAAGCAGTAAAGGAGAATCAAGTTCAATGAGTTCAAGAAAAGTACACAATCTAGACTGATGATTTACCTCACCAATAGAAACCTTGGATTTGGTTTGCATGTTGTATATGTCCACGACATTTTGTGTGAATATGAATTTATTTCCAGTGCCAAAAATTTTCATCTAATACACGGAGAGAAGGTTGACGAAAAGTTTGGGAACGTGCAACACATTCTCGAAGCTTCCATTGGTGAGTTCAATCCTTCCTTTGCGCGTGACTTCAACAGAAGAGTTGTCCCCCATAATAATAGGAGGACCTTTACATCCATACAATGAATAATATACTTCTTTTGAGGCATCCATGTGATGTAATTCTCCTGAATATACGATCCAAGCATCGGGACAAGAGTTGGTGGCAATCAAGGCATGGATAGAATTTCCTTTCTTGGAATTTAGATCTTTTGGATTCTTCTTCTTGGCACTCTTAGGGATGCAATATCCAAGGTTATTTTGCTAAATTATTTGATAAATTAGATCTATATTATTTTGCATGCATGCGGATTCCGAATGGAATCCTTTGTGAAAGTACGTGCATTTCTCCCCTTTTCTTCCCTTTTCCCCTTTGGATCCAGAGGCATCGGTGAAGGGTTTTGTGTACCTTCCTTCTTTGGATCTGCATGATATTTTCATTTATATTTATCTTTATATTTATGATATTTATGGTTTCCATATTTCACAGTGAGTGTATGCGGATTTGAGCCTTTGATTTTGCCCATATTGATGAGCTTGGTTTGTTCTTGTGTCAGGGCTTCGATAAAGTCCTCAAGGGAAGGATTCTTCCAAGTGGCTCCAGAGGTGAATATGAAAGAATGGAATGTGGATATGAATACATAGAATTGAGGACCAATCTTGGAGAGAATGGGGAGAACCATTTGTTTCTCCTCCTTCGATCTATCAATCCCACAAGCTTTGAGTTGCAATAGTAAATCCTTGAATTTTGTAAAGAAATCTTGGATATTGTTGAGGATTTTTGGATCCAATGTGAGCAGATCCACCTCCAGCATTTGTCCCCTCATCTCATCCTATTTTCCAAATATCCCTTTCAAGTTTTTCTAGTCTTCATTGGGAGTCTTACAACAAGATATGTGAAAAAGGAGATCCACAGAAATAAGATTGCAAATTGTTATGAGTGCCTCATCCATGCGATTTAAGTACTTGGATTTTTCTATCGCTAATGTCAATTTTGTATATGTATTAAAGGTTAACATGTACAACCCTTTGGTTCGTATATGTATTGCTATTTTACCATTCCATGCAAAATAGTTGTAAGGTGTAAGAATGAATTCTTTTTGGAAATCCATCTTTCCTTTGTCTTCAATCTTTTGTACCTGCAAATATTTTTGGTGTATCTTTTGGTTAGTAGTTTGTCAGATATAATACAATGTAAATGTGTTAAACCTACACATAATAGATCTAGCTAAACAATAATATACACATTTGCAGAGAGAATTTGAGAAAGAAGAAGAAGGAGAGAAAGAATGAAAGAATTCTCATTAACCGTTATGAATAATGAATAATTTACACATGATATACTTTGTATAACTCAATAAGTGTGCACTTGAGGAGAACCAATGTGCCATAGTGGTGGTATAGAGTGATTTGTAAAGACACCAATAGTTATGGGAGTGAACTTCCACCTAGNCTCAGGCAGTTATGGGAGTGAACTGCCACCTAGTTGAGTTAACTAGTCAACTAGTATTTAGTTAACTGACTGAACATAGAGTAGTGAGGAGTTAAATCAGGGAATCAAGGGTAATGCACCATTCTGGTGATAATCCCAAGGAAAGTGTGCATTAAATGGTGATGATCCCAATGTTGCATGGTGACAAAGCCGATGCAACATCTAAACTCAACTCAACTAGTCAAACTGAAGTGTCAACTGAAAGAGAATATTCTCCCCTAAAATATAGGATATTGGATAATGACTAAGTATGAATAATAAACAATGAAAAACCTTAGGAAAAATAAATCCTAGGTGTGTGTGAAGTAAGTCCAACAAAAGGAAAGATGAAATAAGAGGCTTCTCAAGAGTTGGAGTAGAAAATCCAACTTATGCAAGAAAAATTCCAAATTATAACCCTACAGAAAGTAGAATATAGTTAGAAGCTTAAAGTATAGAACCAGAAGTGTCAACAACAATTGAGTAAAGAAAGAATATATTTGCAGGAGAAGAACATATATGTGGAAATTACAAAAGAAATAGTAAAAAAAATAGCTGAAGTATCTGAAGAGATATTGGAATGTTGTGTTAGGAAATGAGGGCACTTAAATGCTAAACCTAGCATAAGAGGGGAATAAATATTTAATCAAGAAAATAAATGACACAACAAACACACAGTACGTAGATGTTTTAGCCTGGAAACCCAAACCGGGAACGCCAACATTCCTTGAGCGTTATACTCTCTAACCTTGGTCCACACCTAAGACACAATCAACTTCATACCATCTTTCTTACACAAGAACTACCTTGTAGCCAATTCGACTTGCATCTACATGACCAACAACCTCTAAAATGATTTCTCTAAATATTTTCAATTATTTTATTAGATTTTACAACATTACAACATGCCTTATTTATAAGCTTTACAATACGAAAAAACATAAATAAAAGGATTCCAAAAACAGTTCTAGATCCATGCATATCATTGGATAAAAATATCGTGAAACATGGGATTTTGTTACAGTCGACTACCAAGTCGGATTACCCGTCGACTACCATTTGTCCTTCATTAAATATTCCATTGGTTGCCACACGCTCACCTGTTGACCACCTTTTAGTTTACCTCTTCGAATTTTTGTCAATGTCTTTACCATGTCGAAACACATCGACCTTCAAATTCTAATTTACCCGATCAAATCACCTCAACCTTAGACTTGTTTTCAATCCACCTCAAACTTTGACTCGATGTCGATTTACTTCGAATTCGATAGTCATTCATTCCACGTCGATTGAAATTTCACTACAAAGAATATAACAACCCAACATTCTCCCACTTGTTTTCTTCTTCACTAAAACTGAGAGACCTCTAAAATTTCATTCACAGACCCAAGCCATCAATTTCCCATTTCCTCTCTGCATGAAGAGAACGTCACATCACTCACAGAATTGGTCAATGAGTCTGCTATGTTTTCCAAAGTGTCGACTTTCTCTAGTAGCACCTTTTTTATTTCCACCATGTCTCTCATGAAACTATATTGTACATCAATGTGATTAGTCTTAGAATGATAATCAATGTTATTTTCCAAAAATATTGTTCTTTTCCTGTTGCAACTTATCTTCATAGACATCTTCTCAAACCTTATTCTTGAACACATCCTTTGCAGCCATAATACTTATTTGCTTCCATGAGTGGCTTCCATGTATTCAAATTTTTTTGTTGACAAGGATACAAACTCTTGTTGCTTACTCATCCAACTGATTTCTCCACCACGCGTTTTGAACACATATCCACTAGTCGACCTCCATCGATCCATATCTCCAACCCAGTCGACATCAACAAATAAATGTACATTTAATTCACTATAACCTACATGTTTTCCTGGTAGCATATAGAATAATATTTTTTGGGACACAAATACCTGAATACTCTCTTGACAGTTGTCTAGTGCTCCTTCCCAAGTGTTGACATGTATCTTCTCAACACTCCCACTGCATGGGAAATGTATGGTCAATTTCATACCATCACATACATTATAATACCAACAACACTTTAGTAGAGAACACGTTCCATGTCCTTGGAAACTATTCAATAATTAGCCTTGCTCATAGAGTAATTGGCACCTTCACATGTTTGCAATACTGCATGTTGAAACATTTCAAAATTGTTTCAATATTCTTCATCTGGTTCAACCAGAGCTTTCTAGTTGCTTGATCTCTCTTAATCTCCATTCCGAGAATGAATTTATATGCATCGATATCCTGCATGTCAAACTTGGAGGATAGTTTCTTCTTCACCCCCTTTATTGCATCCATGTTATTTACAATCAACATGTTCTCGACATAAAATTCTACATATATGAAACACCCATATTCTTATTTAGAATAAAAGTACTAATTATATTTTTTTATAACAAATCCCAAACTAAGGATGTATGTGTCAAATGTTTGGTACCACATCCTTGGTGATTTCTTTATACCATAAAGGGATGTTTTAATTTTGCACACTAATTTTTTTTTTACCTTTACTACAAATCCTTTAGGTTGTTTCATGTAGATTTCCTCTTGCAAGTCCCCATGTAGGAACGCTATCTTCACATCCATCTTTTCTATTTCCAGATCAAATTTTACAGCTAGAGACATTAGTACTCTAATGGAAGTTAATTTTTCAACAAGGGAAAAAATCTCACTGAAGTTGACTCCTTCGATTTGGGAATATCCTTTTGCTACTAGTCGAGCTTTGGATTTCTCGACTTGACCTGTTGCATTCATATTATTCTTGAATACCCATTTTCTACCTATCAAATTTCTTCCACTAGATAACTTAACTAAGTCCTATGCCTCATTATTATGCAAGGATTTCATCTCTTTGAGCATGGAGTCCTTCTATAGTTTTCCCTCTATTGAGTTGACTGCCTCCCCGACCGACTTAGGATCATCATCGGTGGAAGTTAACACAAATGCAGAACTAAATTTGGGTGGAATATACCTTTTGAGTAGTTTTCTTACTCTTTCTGACCTCCTTACAACCGTGGTCAGTTGTTTCACCTCTTATTCTGATTCAGTAGACTCACTCGAATAATTTTATTCATTCCTTAGTTCAAACCGCACCTTCTTTGGATTATTCTCGGTATGAAAATTTTCTTCAGGCTTGGACATACTTCTGATTTCTCTGAAGACAACATCTCGACTATACATTTTTTTTATTAATGCATGATCCCATAGCTTATATCTTTTCATTCCTTCTTTGTATCCAATGAAAATACATTTGATTGCCTTCTTTTCCAACTTGCTCTTCTTTTCCTTGCGAACATGCACAAATGAATCACTGTCAAATACTTTTAGATGTGAAAATGAAGGTTTCTTACCTAACCATACCTCATGTGGAGTTGTGTCAACTAGCGTTGATGATGGAGACATATTCACCAAATATTTTGTAGTGTCGACTACCTCCACCGGAAATTTTTGTGTGAGCCCAACACCACTAAGAATGCTCCTTTCCTTGTCCATCAATGTTATTTTCATCCTCTCATCAACTCCATTTTTTTATGGGGCATATGGTATGGTATTTTAACATGCTATGCCACACTGCTTGCAAAACTGGTCAAATTCTTTTCCATAGAAATCACCACTATTGTCAGTTCTCAACACCTTAATCTTCTTATTTGTCTGGTTTTCTAAAAAAAAATTAAACTCTTTGAATTTATCGAAAACCTTTGATTTCTTCCTCGGTAAATTTATCCATTTCTTCCTAGAAAAATTATCTATGAAGGAGACATAATACAGGTATCCACCAAGTAAAGGCAGGAAATAGGGACAAACACATCACTATGAACCAATTCTAGAATCCTATTTTCCCTTTTCGCTCCAGACGAGAATCTCACCCGACTTTATTTTCCATATATACAATGTTCACAAAAGTTAACTTCTAAATTACATTCAGGAAAGTATTCGACCATACTTTTGTTATCCATAGCTAGAATTACTTTCTCTTGAATGTGTCCCATCCTCTCGTGCCATAGGATGGTTGAGTTGAATTTGTGATGAATTTTTGAGTCTGTTTGAATCGAATCAGCCCGATTCGAGTCGAGTTGATTTGAATTCGAGTCAACTTCAAGAAAATTGATGTTGTTTCATCCATTCAAGTCAACACTCCCTAGTAACTTGTGCAGGGTTCCAATTTGAACTAGTTTAATTAATACCATCACACCTCTAACCATATTGCATGAATCCTTCTAAAATAGAGTGTAAACTCTTGTATCACTCATATTGTTGACAAATATTAATTTTCTTTCCAAACCCGAAATGTGTAGCACACCTGGAAAAGTTCTATTCCTCCCATTTTGTAGTATCAGTCGAGTTCTTCCTCATTGGACAAATTTGGTTCTTGAGACGTCCCCCAAGAACACTTATCCTCTTTCATATTGTTCATATTTACATAATCATTCTCCATGTGGTGTCATATGATAGGATGATCCTATTTCAATCAACCAAACATATTGATCCTACAGTGTACTGGTCAACACTAGGTACACATCGCCTCCCTTATTTGGAGTCTTCTTTCTCTTAGTCAACTGCTTCTCGTCAAATCCTGTACTAACTTCCATTTAATTTGACTTGTAGTCCATTTTGTAATTCCCAATTTTACCACATTTCCAACATATTCTCATTGACTAAACATGGGATTTAGATCCACCCCTCTTCTTAGAATTTCTATTGGAGAATTTATCTTTATCACTGTCAACCAGTCGACCTCTCGCCACTAAATAATCGTTGGGAGATCCTTCTATGTTCTTCCTTCTCATTTATTCTAACATTATATATGAAACCACATCTTCTAGCACTAATGTTGTCGTATTACTCTTGATAGCTATAACTAAGCTATCCGAGGAGTCTGGCAAAGAACATAATAAGATAATACATTTCTCCTCCTCGGAGATTTTAATATCCACATAAGATAATTGGACTATAATGGTATTAAATGAATTTAAATTTTCAGTAACCAAACTGCCATCACTCATCCTCAGAATATACAGTTTCTTTATGAGATATAACTTATTTATTGGGGATTCATACTGGTACAATCTCCCCAACTTGTCCCATAGTTACTTGGTCGAATCTTCACCTGATACATTCAACAATATTGAATATGAAAGACAATGCTGAATCATACTCCTTTCTCTTCTATTGTGTTTCTCCCATTCTTCCATCAGCATAACTATCATCATGGTACCTAGATAGACTATTTTATATTGTTCTCGATCTACAAGGATATCTTCAATTTTAAGCTTCCAAAGCTCAAAATTATGGGAATTTAAGTTTTCAATCTCTATTTTCAAGTTGCTCACCATTCTTTAACACAATTATTTAAAGACTTCTAGCTTACAAACATTATTTAACCTAGGGTTTCTCTCAAATCCAAGGTTGTTAATCCAATCTCTGATACCACATGTTAGGAAATCAGGACACTTCCATGCTAAAACTAGTAGAAGAGAGGAAGAAATATTTAATCAAGAAAATAAATGACACAACAAACACATAGTACACAAAGATTTTACCTTGGAAACACAAACCGAGAAAACCAACATTCCTTGAGCATCCTTCTCTCTTGTTGTCTTATTCATCCAGAATAAAAGGTTACATGTATAACCTTGGTCCACACCTAATACAAAACCAACATCATGCCCTCTTGCATACACAAGAACAACCTGTATTCAATTCAGCTTACATCTACATGACCAACAACCTCTAAAACAATTTATCTAAATATTTTCAATTCTTTGGTTAGATTTTACAACATTACAACATGACTTCTTTATAGGTTTTACAGTAGGAGAAACCCTAAAGAAAAGGTTCCCAAAAATAGTTACATATCCACATAGATCATTGTCTACAAATCCTGTGAAACTCAAGATTCGGTTACAATCAACTACCAAGTCGGATTACCTGTCGACTACTTGTCGGATTTCATTTGGTCTTGAGTTGGTTGCACATGACCTCATGTTGAACTCTTTTTATTTGACCTATTTGACTTGTTTTCGATGTATTTTCCATGTCAAACCACCTCTACCTTCAACTTCGACATTACCTTGTCAACTCACCTCGATCTTCGACTTGTTGTCGTTCCACCTCGACCTTAGACTTGCTTTCAATCTACCTCGACTTCAACTGTTAGTCGATCCACCTCAAGTGATATTTCACTACAACAAATATAACAACCCAAAATGCAGACCACTATCCATAACATACACACTGTTCCTAAAATGAACAATGGAACAAAAATCAGATTGCTCACTTGGCCAAAATAGTGAAATTCAACCTTGATTCGCCCCCTAGACTCCCTAGATGCCTATCAAGGATGTAATCTAGAATAAAGAGATAGACTATGTGAGTTATGCCTCCATAAAATCATCTTTCCACGCCCCTACAATTGGAGTCCTAAAAAAAACACTCCTATGGATTAGAGCACAGTATTCCAGGCCTAAATATGTCATAAACACTCAACATAGCCTCTTTTTGGATAAAGATGTAGCTCTAGGATGGATGGAAAAATAAAGGGAATAAATATCCCATCTTGATGAATCACTCATATTATTCGGAGAGGAATTAGCAGAGGCCTGGAATAGCAGATGACACTCTTTGACTCGTGATTTTCATATCAGATAAACTCATCCTCTCAATATCTTTCATATTTCCCTCCTAATAACACCCTAGTACAAGGAAACTTTGAGGAAAATAAAAAATAAATGGATTGGGCTAAGGATGAGCCCTCCACTTATTCTCCCTATAGAACCTATGGCTAATCTCAATTCATAAAAGGAAGAAGAAGAATGGGTCAGCATTGTGAAGGATAAAGGATACCATGATCATCAATATATCACCAGATATGTGTCTTGGGATATGACATAGGAATTTAGTAGGAAGTGACATGATGGTGAAAAGTAAGAATTTGTTGAGTAGAAACAAGACATTATGCAACAGTAAGGTGATGAGTAGCAGGAAAATATTGAACAAAATCATCCTAGTAAGAAACGACAGGATACACAACAGTAGCAACAATAGTAAGAACAAAAAGACAATTTTTGGTTGCACAAAGGGTGTGCAAAATTTCAGCTAGGGGTGATGATGAGCCTCATTATTTCCCATTCTAAAGGCTCATCTTTGGAAAAAATTTCCACCATAAAATGACTTAATGTTTTCTTTTAACCATATTTAATATCCATTTATGGGTATTTTGTATGTTTCTTAATGAATGTATGATTGAGGTGTATTTTTGTGTACAATATACCTTTTTGCATTAATGTATTTTTCAAAATACATGTTCCCCTGACCAGGTTGAACTACAGGAGTGAAGGGTTCCAAACTCCTAGAAACAAGGGATTTTGTCTCCTTGAATTATATGTCAGCCAAATATTGGGGGAAATTTTCCATACCTACCTTAAAGAGCACTCCCTATGCATTTATGACCACTTCTAATCAACAACAGTTCAAATATACAGATGTAAAGTCATGGGATCCATCATTTAATGATTTCTCTCTCTCATTTAGAAAGGGAGGCCAAACTCTCTAGCTATATATAAGCCTCTAGTCTAGGAGAGGGATATAGAGAATTTTGGAGAAGTATTGTGTGGAGATTTTGTGAAGACTTGTATTGAGAACTTAGAGCTTCACTGCTCTTGATGTATTACTGATATTTATCAAATAAAGATGGTTTTTCTTTCATTCTATTGAGGTTTCTTTTAGGTTCCTTATGCTTCTTGGGTAGGGCCCATCCAGGTAGGGCCCATCCAAGAGGGCTCAAGGACCTTGCTACCATTTCTATAATTTTCATGTATATTAGTTAGTTCCTAGATAATATTTCATTGTCTCTTAAAGTTTGGTATAGCTTTTCATGATCAATTTCGGTTTTTGTTAATGTTGTGACTAACTGGTCAGTTGCAACAAAATCCTATAGAAATATTCAATAACCTTTTTGAGCACTCTTAAGTGCCTCCCAAGGTTAAGAACCCTAGATTCACTTCATTTATTTATACTCTAGCTTTGTTCATGCTTTTAAAGACTTGCACTACCTTTTAGACTCCATTTTTCTTCTTGTAGGATTTTCCTATAGAAAATGTACAATTCTTGTAGAACTGCATAGTTCTTATAGAAATCTAATGTAGGCTTGTTTCGAATTTATATCCTGATTTAGTTTAATCTTATTTTTCATAAAAACACAAATAAAAAATAAAAAGGACATTTAGATTGATATTGATAAAAGGGTTAGCTTGTCTTATTCATGCATTAGTGTAGCTTTACTTCTATTACAACTTTCTGTCACAACTTAGATTGAATTCATCTTTTCCCTTCAGTTTAATACTTTTGATTAAGTATTCTTTAATGCAGTTAGAATAAGTTCTTTTCAAGAAATCTATATTAGTTGTACTTTCAAATAAATGTGTTTCCTTCAAGAAATTATTTTAGAGTTTCTTTTTGTCACTTGATTTCCTACACATTTTCAGCCTTTGATCTGTCTCAGTCATTTTCTACCAACAATTGCATATTGCATATACAGTGCATAACACCTCTTAAGTTTGTAAAAACCTTAAGTTGACAATTGAAGTAGGAAACCAAGGGTATAGTAAATTATTTTTGCTATTCCATGGACCATCACCAAGTACTAGAGAGTATCTTCTCGAGTGTTGTTCTTGGTGGCACTATAGCAGTCAAGCACTCGAACAATTGATCTATGGGTTTTAGGATACCTAGTGTTAGAGTCCTATAATTATAGGAGATCTGATGATTCAGATATCATTTGTGGGTCTCATGATGAAGTTCCTGACTTACTGCTCTCCCATTTTTTTTTCCTTTTACCCCTCCATTCATTTCGCTTGATCCTCCATCACCCTGTTGCATCCTTCATCCACCTTGTTGCGCCCTTCATTCCCTCATCCTTCACTTTTGCTCATCTTCGCTATCTTCGTCCCTACATTTGCAATAAACCACCTTAGGATAAAAACATTAGGTTAGTAGTTAGATTAGACTTGTTATTAATAAATTAATTATTAATTAAATTAAATAATTAATAATTAAGTTAGTTTTTAATACTTAGGTTAGTGCTTTATTAATCACGTAAAAGAAAAACAATAAAACAAATAAAAATACATATAAATTAAAACAAAAACAAAATAGAAATAAAACATTAATAAAAACACATAAATAAATAAAATCAAACATGTATTAAAAAGAAACATAATACAAAACAAAACAAATATTAAAACAAATTAAATAAATTAAAACATAAAAACAAAAAACATATAAAATAAAACAATAATAAAAAATATTAATTGAAAAAACAAATTAAAACACGTAATAAATATAAAAAAAAAGTTAAACGTAATAAAACATTAAAACAAAATTAAAATTAAAAAAGGAAAAGGAAAACACGTAAAAGAAACAAATAATAAAAAATTAAATAAAAAACAAAACAAAAAATAAAATGTCAAATCATTTTCCGCCCACCCGCAATTTAATATTCACACATCCCAAAAATTAATCCACGGACATAAAAAATTCCAGACCCCCCGTGCTTTTCGAACTTTAATAGAGGGGGTGGTCTCCGGAATAGTGGTATTAAGAGGGAAACTTGCCACCTCCAGGTGATTTTGGACCCCCCCATCCCAATACCACTTACCACCTCAGGGGGGGTCTGAAATACCACTTACCTCTCCAAAACCACCCTCCACCATTTTCACAAAACCACTATTTTTCCAGTTTTGACCAGTCTTCTTCTGAAGTCGATTGTGGGAAAATGAAGATGAAATTTAAAAAACAAAAAGAGGTTTTTGTTCAAAATGGGATGAAGAACAAAAACCTCTCCCATATGTTTCAAAGGTGCCACCATTTGGAAGAATTAAGGCTGTCTTTCAGCCTCATTTTTCGGATTTCTAGTTTTTTCCTGTTACAGTCTCGATTTTGTGAGAGCTGTTTCGGCGAGGTGGAATCAAAATTTGAGAAACTGAAGGAGGTTTTTGCTCCATACAAGCTAATATATAATAAAATCCTTCGATTTTTTCATAGGTTTCACTGATTGGGAGAAATCAATGACTGAGCGTACCCCTATTTTCAGCAAATTCGGCCAAATTTGCAGTTCTGGATTTTTGGAGATTTTATGCTATTCTTGGCCAAGGTGGTTGAATCTGACCTTCTGAGCCTAGGGAGAGTCTTTTTTATAAATTGTAGTGATTCAAATGTGTAAAAGGGGTTGATAATTGCACCCAGAAAGGTTGTTCTCTATAATTTTTTAGATCCACCAGTAATAAAAAGGAATTGATGCACAAGATTCTTGCGTCTCGACATTGGTGGTGTTTTTCTTGCTATTTTAATGTCTTATTACTCTGTTATCACCTTGTTTTCTAATTCCAACTGTTAAAAGGAAGTTAAAGAACATAATTTACCTCGGGTACTCTGTATCTAGCCTTTTATCAGTCTGCATGTTATTCTTCTAATTTTGAGTTAAATAAATTCTTGAACTCTTCTTTACTTAAATGAACCTCTCACTTGTTCTATCTTTCCATCACATTTTATCTTAATCGATCCAGTATCTTGGCTATCTCTCCTTGTGAAGAAACCCTTTAAAAGTTGTTTATCTAACCTTAAGTTTTGACACAGACCCCATATCCCAATGGGATTCTAAAGCAATCATTCAACCAAACACCTCAGATAA
Source organism: Picea mariana (assembly GCA_032191745.1). Lineage (NCBI taxonomy): Eukaryota > Viridiplantae > Streptophyta > Pinopsida > Pinales > Pinaceae > Picea > Picea mariana. Next base: position 16,279 of record JASDQU010308120.1, on the reverse strand, counting down.
AAAACAAACCCTGTTCTGCATAACTAGCCTAATATCCTATTTCAAACAAATCTGAATTTGACAGAGAGATCCCTCTCTGAGTCTCGGAGGGCTAGATCCCTGACTTGAAGCGGTTTTGATGTTGCCTCTGTGACTGCCTCCACGGCCTTGGGAAAATTACAGAGTGATAATAGAATGGTGACCATACTAGGGAGATTTCTCCAGTAGTACACTTCAAAGTTCTAGATCTAATCACTGATGGTGGACGGTGACCAGACACAAGAAGGCTAAGATCATTCACCCGACGACTCCAATCAAGTCCATATAGTGCCAACTCAAAGACTCCACTGGAGGAAGAACCTAAAGCATGGCCAAGCAGCCTAGAAAGACCAGGTACTCAAGCTCAAATTGCATTCAAGACATCTTTGGTTTTATCTGCAATTATGTTTTGTCTTATTCTAAGCCTGATCAAAAGTATATTGCTGAAGATTATATTGATCATCTGCAAATTGATGAGCCTCAAGAGATCAGATCCCCAATTGTAGATTATGTACATACTCATACACCTGTGCACATCCCAGATGCACTTGTAGAAGTCCTAGTGAGACATAAGCCTCCTGCTTTATCTCCTACTCTTGCTAAAGCTCCGGATGGTTGTAAGCCTCTTTCTTCACCTCCTGTACCTGTCAAAATCCCAGACAGATACAAACCCCTATATTTGCCTTCTATCCTCCATGACCTCTCTGCAAATTACACCAATAATATGCCCAGGTTTGATAGAGAGGATGCCAATATTACTGCTGAAAACACATCCATAGGTTTGAATATTTCCTTGACCTTTATGAGGTTGAATATGATGATGTCTTCATCATAATGTTTTCCCTATCATTGGGAGGTAAAATCAAGAACTGGTTTAAAAATCTCCCAGCTGCAAGCATTAACAATGTCCATTAGTTTGTGCAAGTTTTCCTAGATCGATGGGTGATCATGAGAAATGCTTTTCTCATCCTGGAAGGGTATGCCCATTTGAAAAGACAACCAGGGGATACAGTACAACAGTTTTTAGCAAGGTTCAATAAGATATATCATGCAATGCTTGCTGATATAAGACCACCCCCAGGATCAGCACACTTGCATTTCCCAGATGCCTTCAATCCTGAGATGGAATTCCAATTAAGATAAAGGAACACTGCAAGCCTTGAAGAAATGCAGAACATTGCAGTTGATGTGGAGACCAACTTGTTGATCAAAAGGTCAAAGGTAAATAACAAAGAAAAGGAGAAGCTAAAGTCATCACAAGCTAAACTAGACATTTTGGCCAGTGCCATGGAAGAGATGATGCAGAGGATCAATAGGAAAGATGAGTTTGTCGTCCAAAGACATCATGTTCCATTGATTTTAGAGAAAGAAAAGGTCACTGTTCCCAAACATTTTGTTGCTCATCCTTGGTACCATGGTTTGGATAATGATTATTTCATGTATTCAATTCACAACATAGTCAAAGATGAAGTTCCATCTCAACTTACAGAGGAACAACCAGCTAATATGATGTGCATGTTTGATGACTTTTCTTACTGGCATAATCTACCCAAGTGTGATCAGTATGGTGATGATCATGAGGTTGAAATAGATGTTGACTGTTCAAAGAAACCAACAGCATGTCGTTGGCAGGAAGAAGATAAATTACAACTGAGATATGACAATTAGCCTCTGCCCAACAATCATGACAGTGATGAGGAAAATGCAGAAAATTTCAGAGTAAGGAAAAAATCTTTGCCCTTATGTTTCTCATCTTTTCAATTTCTGAAAAGAAACTCTAGGCAAGTTGTGAATAGTGAAGACAATTTTTTTTATGATGAGTCAGTAGAGGATGTCATTGATGACATGGGATCTATTTTAGACCCAAAATCACAATCACTATTTTCCCTTGATTTTCAAAGTCCAGATGGAAGTCTAGAGCTCGAAACAAGATTTGAAACAGTGGAATGTAATTCTATCCCATTAGATTATAATTCATTTCAAATTTTGAAGGAGACTCTTGAACAAGTGTTGAAGGATAAATACATTAAAATTCAGGAAATTTCATTTGAATCAATGCAACAGTCTTGTCAGTCTTTTCAGGATCCAATAGTTGATCGGTTGGATGACCTGTGCGGTCAAAATCATTCTTCATTCGCCACTCATGAGCTGAAAAGTTGTTATGATATTGACATGATCATGCAGTCAACTGCAGGGATGTGTTCAGTAGAAGTATCATTTCAGAACCCACCAGAACATTTGCAACCATATCAGGAAGTGCATGAGGATGTAAATAACATAACTACAACATCAAATCATGAAGTTGAGTTGGTTAAATTTGAATATCCAGTAATAGGTCAAGTTTATCTTGATCCAGTGGCTATTTATATGGAGAAATATTTCACTGCGGAGCCCCAATCTATCTCTGGCATTACTTTTGTTATTCAATATTGTCAATGTCTCCGTTGTAAAGATCAATCATGTTTTCGGCAGTGGCCATTACACTTTGCAGTTTTGAAACTATGGACAAAAGGTCAAGTTGCCTTTTTGACTGTGCTAACAAGCAGTCAAGCAGTCCTTTGGTCTCAGCATCTACTTGATTGGCTTCATTGGCATTTTTGTATTATTTGATTTAGCATGATTCTCAGCAGTATAGGGTAGGTAGGAGAGTATGAATAAGCTCAGCTTTCCGAGGATCTCTTTTTCAGCAGTTTCATTTTGATGTGGTCTCAATAGAAGTATCAACACAGGTACGAGTTGCAGAATAAGATTTTGGGATCAGCCCAATGAATAAAGCATCGGTCTGCATGTTCAGAGTTCAGTGGTTCTTGACACCTCTTGAAAGAGATGCCATCCCCAGGTGGAGCCTATGTTAGAGTCCTACAATTATAGGAGATCTGATGATTCAGATATCATTTGTGGGTCTCATGATGAAGTTCCTAGCTTGTTGGTATCTCGTTTTTTTTTTTCCTTTTACCCCTCCATTAATTTCGCGTGATCCTCCATCACCCTGTTGCATCCTTCATCCACCTTGTTGCACCCTTCATTCCCTCATCCTTCACTTGTTCTCCTCTTCGCTATCTTCGTCCCTACATTTGCAATAAACCACCTTAGGATAAAAACATTAGGTTAGTAGTTAGATTAGACTTTTTAATAATAAATTAATTAATAATTAAATTAATTAATTAATAATTAAGTTGGTTGTTAATACTTAGGCTAGTGCTTTATTAATCACAGAAAAGAAAAACAATAAAACAGATAAAAATACATATAAATTAAAACAAAAACAAAATAGAAATAAAACATTAATAAAAACACATAAATAAATAAAATCAAACATGTATTAAAAAGAAACGTAATACAAAAGAAAACAAATATTAAAACAAATTAAACAAATTAAAACAAAAAAACAAAAAAAATATAAAATAAAACAATAATAAAAAATATTAATTGAAAAACCAAATTAAAACACATAATAAATAAAACAAAAAAGTTAAACGTAATAAAACATTAAAACAAAATTAAAAAAAAAAAA
>JASDQU010308119.1:190591-220617 GCA_032191745.1 Picea mariana | reverse complement strand
AATATTTTGTCATGCTTTAAAGAAAATAAAAGATAATTAAATACCTGGAACAATCATTGCCAACATTGTGTGCTCTCTCTTGATCGAAATCCAAGGAGGAAGGTTATTGTTTATAGCAAAAACAGGCCACACTAGTACGTAGAACGAAGCTCTCCAAATGGATTGACACCATCAATTGCCAACGAAAGTCTAACATTACGAGGTTCTTATTTAAAAATTGGCCACTTTTCTTCGATGTAGTTCAATGTAGAACCATCTACAGGAATTTGAAGAACATCGTCTCAACTTCTATTCTTTGCATGGAAATCCATAAACTATGCTATACTTTGGCACCTAAACAACCATTGGAAACGTGGAATTATCGGAATATAACGAAGAAATTTGTGAGACACCTTCTTTGACGCTTTATCGGTTCGATATCTACTTATTTGACATTGTGGGCATTCATTTTCTAATGAATATTGTCCATAATATATGATATGATCATTAGGACATGCATCAATAGCCTGATAGTCCATTCCAATTTCTTTCATAATCACGAATATTTCTCGATATGTGCGTGGCAAAATATTTGATGTCGATAATAGAACATCACCTAACAATCTACAAAATTCTAAACAATAAGTCAATGTAAACAATATTGATTATCAATATATCATCCAATATACTAATTTACAAATTAGAAAACAATAGCAATATAGGAAAAAATTGAACGTTTTAAGTATTTGTGAACATGCAAGCATAAATAATTAACAAATTAAATACCTTAGTATCTGTGTGAGACATGTGTTTGATAAATCATTCAAAACCTTCAGGTTCACCAACAACAATATAACATATAAAATATTTGTTGTTGAGCCTTCATAAAGAGGTTGACATGACTTCTCGAGTAGAGGATCAACATCATGACTATCATCCTGGTTGTCCTCATCCATTGGAGCAAATGTGTCTTGGATCAATCTATGTATCTCATCTTCCTAATTTGAATCACTAACGTTATCTCCATTCATATGATCATTAATAACTTGATCAACAACTTCAATATTCTGATCTCGAAGTTCATCTCCATGTAAAGTAGTATTTCTGCTAGTACTTGGCAAATAACTCTCTGGAGGTCGACACTTTAGGGGCATCATCTATATATTTAAAAACAACATAGAAAAGTTAGTGTGTATAGAAAATATAAAAATCCTGATAAGAAATATTACTAAAATTCATGACATACTGATTATTACAGAGAATACATTAAATATTGAATCCTCTTACCAAGGGACGATATTCATAACCCCCTTCGGCATTCCCCTTATCCCTACAATGTTTTTGGGCTGTTGTTATTAAAATTCTTCTATTTTGCAAGCCTCTGCAATCATAGCAAGGGAAATAACATTTTCCATCGCCCCTCACCTCTAATGCCGCTCTTAACAGAGCAAGCTTCCTGTCATTTTCGTTCATTATGACAAATCCTTTTCCTGACAAGTAATTGTCTTACCTACACCATCCCAAACATTAAGTTGTCAATTTTTTATATTTTGGCTACTCCTTTCAATTATGATATGTTTATTTACAATGACCTAAATCTTTATAATAAGGTCAACATCTTTATAATAAGGTGATTATATGTGTAGAGGATCAACATCATGATGACATATATAACATCTTTATAATAAGGTCATATGTGTACAAATGTTTTCTTTATATAATAACGACATATACAGCTAACATAATTTTAGGGTTAGTGTTTATTTATCTTATTAGTCCCTGCTAAAGAAGGGAATATAGAAATCAATTACTATCATTTCACCGATTAGGGTTGAGTTTCAAGAGCAATTCCATATCTTTATCAATGAAAAGAGAGAGAGATTATAGCTACAATTGAAGGGAAAAGGATATGTGGATTCCATAAACCTAGAATATTATGGAATCCACATACCCTTTTCCATAGAATATACAAACTAGATCCAAAAATCAAAGACATGAAATATGGTACACATATTATATTATCAAGGAAAAACAAGCTAAATGCAATTTGGACATTTGAAAAAAAAATTACAAGTTAAATGAGTACATCAATAAAAAATAACATACTAACCTTGCAAGTTCAAAATCCGAGCTATGTAGATCGAGAATTAGATTTGTTCAACCGGTGGGTGACGGAAAAAATAAACAGCTCAAACAAAAGCCAAGAACAGTGTCGTAACTATAGCAATTGTGTCACAAAGTCTCTTAAAGTCACGTATATATAGATAAAATAGTCAACTAGCCGTTAACACCGACCAATGAGATAGGTAAAATTTTCGTCGCTATTGCCACGAAAGATCGTCGCTATAGTGATGAAAATCCTGACTAGGTTAAATTAATATTTTTGTCGATATTGCGATGAACGTGCGTGGAAATATCCACGAAAATCCCGCCCTGTTTAAAAAAAAATGATGAAACTAGTGGAAGCATGGAAAATTTTCGTGGAATAATCCACCCATATGTAGTAGTGATTATAAGGATATTGTGGGTAAGTAGGAAAAGTTGGTGGTTACAACCACCCCCTATGTTCTCTGGCTACAACCAGAAGGTGGCTACAACCACCTGTCCTTGCCCCGTCCAATCGCCCTGAAGTAAAATTAGAATGATGAAACCATTGCCACACTATCACTGTGAGATATACCCTTGTAAATCTGTACCAATAAACATGAACCATGCATCAACCTATACCTCAATCGGTAATGCTAGCCAACACATTTTTTCTTACTGAATTTGGGTTTGTTATGAAGAAGTTATGCCATTTTTACCCGAAACACCTATTTTAGACTAGTTTCAGGACTAGCCACAAACCCTATTTTCCACGAAGTGTAACTCCAAAAATACAATGACTCACAAGATGAATTTTTAACTACATATACTTGGATATGTTTCATCAATGACATAGAAATTTCACAGTCTGAATCATTCTAGAAAAAACGTTATTGCGAAAATGGTGAGATGACCTGTACATAACATACCTTAGAAAGCATCATCAAAAGAATTTATCCTCCCTTGAATTCCGACCTTCTTTTCTTCACCTTCCCTATGAAACTTGACTTAGATATCCTTTGGTTACCTCAAACAGCTATAGATATTAAATATTCTCAAGTGTGATCTAAAATGGGAGAGCCTTTCCTCTTATTTATACTCTCCAAGTAGCTTCCTTAAAAACATCTTCTAGGTCACTTTGCCCACTTTCCTTATTTTAGGGTTAACCCACTTCTAATTTCTCCATTAAATTTATTATTTAAATAATTTTTTTTGTATTAATTTTGAATTACAGTACACTTATTACTTCACTTTATTATTTACCTTCTAAAATATCTTAAACCACTTTGACTACTTTGACCTTTTGGGGCTTCTAGACGACATATGAGGGTCCTCCAACTTCGTAAGGCCATAACTCTCAAACCGTGAGGAGTTATGTGACGTTCCACATACCACCAGAAATGGAATGACATGTAATATCCATATAGAATAGTATTACCTGAAAATATATAAAAAATCATACCACTATCCATCAAAAAAACTTGGGTCCATTACCCAAACCCGGGTTCTCCAACTTCTCATGGCCATATCTCTCTAACCGTGAGGAGTTATGTGATGTTCCACATACCACCAGAAATGGAATGCCAAGAAGTATCTGTATAAGATGGTTTCAATGAAAAATTCATTGACCTTCATCTCATTATCCCACAAATAAGCATGGGTTATCTAACCATACTTCTAGGATAACTCAATCCGCAAAGCGTCTTCCTGTGAGGATTTTCACCACAAGGGGACCACTTTGGAGTTCATCCATTTTTACTTATTATCAACCATGAAAAGACAATAATGAGTCATCTTTAAATAAAAAAAACTTAGGTCCATTACTCAAACCTTTGTTTTATCGGGCTTTCTTCAAGGGTTGACATCAATGACAACCAACCTTAATCAATAGAAGGATAGTTCTCCAAGTAATGGTATTTCAAATTCATTCTGCATATCCTTTTCAAACTTATGGCTGAACCTGTCATCATCACTTCCAATAATAATATCATCAACATAAACTTCAATTAATAAAATACTATCTTGAGTTACCTTGATGTAGAGGTTGATGTCTGCATTTCCTTTCCTGAACCCTTGTTACTGTAAGTATATGTATAGTTTGGAATACCATGCTCTGGGGGGTTGTTTGAGACCATACAAGGCCTTCTTTAATTTGCAAATATAATCTTCATTTTTTGATAACTAAAATCCTTCTAGTTGCTCAATGTAGACTTCTTCTTCTAGTTCTCCATTCAAAAAATATGATTTCACGTCCATCTGATACACTTTAAAATTCTTTGAACATGCATAAGCTAGTATCAATATGATTTCTTCCATTCTAGCAATTGGGGAAAATGTCTCTTCAAATTCGATACCTTCAATCGATGGGTATCCTTTACATACCAATCTAGCTTTGTTCCTAGTAACATGTCCATCTTCATTCAATTTATTTATGAAGACCCATTTTGTGTCATTCACATTCTTGTACCTTGGTATTGGAACCAATTCCCAAGTGTCATTCTTCTCTATCTGATCTAATTATTCATAATTCATCCTTGTTGTCTTCTTCAAAACTGTTTGGTTCAACCGAATATAAGAGTGCTAGGTGTAGTTGTTTTTGTGAACGAATTCTTCTTCTAGTCTCAACTCCTACATCTTTGTTCCCGATAATCTGATCTGACAGATGATTCTTCTGTATTCGTTTTCTAGGTATCTTTGGAGGTACTTTTTGTTCTTGCTCTTCTACTTATATTTGATCTTCTTCATATTCCCCTTCCATTGCTTCTTCATCCTTTGCTTCTTCTTCATAAACCTATTTCAATGACTCTTTTTCTTCTTCCTTTAATTTTCATCTACCTGTCTCATCAACCATTACATTGATGCTTTCCACAATTTTGTTGAGCCTTGTATTGTAACATTTGTATTCTTTCCTTGTACTTGAGTAACCAAAAATTATGCCTTTGTCTACATAGGAATCAAAATTTCCCATTTTTCCATCTTCTCTTTTGATGTAGCATTTTCTTCCAAAGACTCTGAAGTGCATCACATTTGTTGGTAGTCCTTTCCATAGCTCATAAGGAATTTTTTCACTATTGTTCCTGAGAATTACTCTATTTTGAATGTGAACTGTTGTATGCACTGCATGTGTCCAAAACAAATATGTCAACTCGGAATCCATTAACATTTTTTGATCCATTTCCTGTACTATCCTGTTCTTTCTTTAGATGACCCCATTCTGTTTAGGTGTTCTAGAAATGAACAATTTCCTTTTTATACCATGCTTGCTGCATAAATATATAAGTTCCTTTGAAGTAAACTATCCTCCATTATCAAATGTCAAGCATTTGATTTTTGAATCCATTTCATTTTCAACCATTTTCTTGTATACCTTGAAGTTTTCAAATGCTTCTGACTTATTCCTAAGAAAAAAAACTGCAGTCATTCTTATATAATCATCAACCATTAACATAAAGTGTTTCTCGTTCCTTTTAAACTCTTTGTTCTAGTTGGCCCAAGTAGATCAGTATGCACAATTTCTAGTGGCCTTGTCATCGAGTATTCCTTTGATTTGAATCTCATATTTGTTTTCTTTCTGCGTTGACAATGCTTGCTTAAAATGTTGGCTGGCTTCATGATCTGTGGCATTTCTCTAACTTCTTACATTTTGCTGACTTTGACGAGGTTATAGAAGTTTATCTGACCCATTGTTTTGTGCCATAACCAAACTTCATCTTCCTTCCCTAGACAACACTTTTCATTCCCAATTTCACTTAATACATATATGTTGCTTGAAGTTCTTACAGTTGTTGCAACCAATTTTCCTGAACCTACTTTTCTTATCTCACATTTTTGTGAATCAAACATAAGCTTGTGACCTTAGTCACACATTTGAATTACACTTATAAGATTATGTTTCATATCTTCCACTAGTAGAATATTTTCTGCCTTGGTATCCTTGTTTTCAATTTTGACTGTGCACTTTCCAATGATTCTACCTGAGTCGATGTTTCCAAAGGAAACTGATCCATCTCTTTCCTTTCTCAATGTTAGAAAAATGTCTTCATCACCTGTAATTTTCTTTGAAAAACAAATGTTAACATACAAACCACATTTCTTATGCTCTTGTAGAGTGAGTGTGCATTCTTCATTGCTATACTGATTCTTCTTTCTTATCCATGTTCTCTTTTGAGGTTCCTTTTTGTGACTATTGTTATTCTGTTATGATTCTTTAGGAGGGACTGTCATTCTACAATATTTGGCCATGTGTCCAAAGTTGTTTCACTTGTAGCATTCCACTTCAGTTCTCAATGATTCAAACATGTTGTAGCTTCTTTTCTGTGTTTCACTAGGCCTTCTTGGATAACCATTTTGTGTATGACTTTCAAAGTTGTTTCTATTCCTATTATTAGCTATGCAATTTACAACTTTATGTCCAAAATTATTGCATTCATAACATAAACCAAAAAATATAGTTTGATACCTAGGAGTTGAAGATACTCTGAAAGCAGTTACTCTTCTGAATCATTCTTCTTCTTGAGGCATGTTTGTTTCTAACTGTCGTTGATTTTGAAATATGAATCTTCTCGGTGGAGGAGTGCCCCTCTGATCTTCCTTGTAGAACTTCCTATCCCATCTAACTGTTTCTACATAGCTTTTTGGATACGTTTCTTGATCTATCGTTTGGGAGCTTAATCCATTTTCTGTTTGATTGTATCCAAGTCCAGAATTGTCATGATTAGGCCTTTGACTACTGATAATGTCATCCAAAACTTTTGAGTTATTTTGTATATTTTTCTTTTGAAGATCCTTTCTCAATGTGACAATCTTTTCTTCCAAATTTCTAATGATCCCGTCTCTTTCTTCTAACTGTTCTTTGAGTGCTTCTTCAATTCTTTTATCTTCTTCTATTTGAAACTTCAATTCTATGATCATCTACTCTAGTTCTTGAGTGTCTTCTTTCTTTTCTAGTTCTTCTTGGAGCTTCTTGTTTTTCTTATTTTCTATTTTTATAACTTTTATAGCACTCAACGATTCTTATTGGTAGTAAACTTATTCCTCTTCATATTCTTGTTTAGTGTCTTCTTTATCGGAATCTTCTATTGCCATGAATATAACTCTTTCTGTCTCACTTTCATTGACTTCATCTTCATCTGATGAGGAACTATCTTTTTTGGTGCATAAAATTTTCTTGAAGAGTTTCTTTTTGGTTCTTTTGTCTTTATATGTTTGCTTTCTATTTGAATCATCTTCATCATTTATTTTATTTTTCTTATGAGGACATTTTTTCATTAAAATGACCAATACCATCACAATTAAAACAAATCAGTGGAATATTACCTTTATATCTGCCGTTGTTTCCCTTTTTCAATCTTCTGACAAAGTTGGCCACTTCTTCATCGTCTTCCGAGATGTCACTGTTGCTGCTATATTCTTTTTCTTTTTGCTTGCCATTTTTATTTGACCTTTTGGATGCATTGAATGATGCTTCTATTATACTTGGATTTTCCTGTTCAGTTCTCATTTCATAGGCTGTGAGGATTCCATGTATTTCATCCATGTTTATTGAGTCTAGATATTCTCTTTCTTCTAGTGCTGGGATCTTAGGATCAAATCTCATTGGAATAGATCTTGGTACCTTTTGAACAATTACAGATTCTTCAATTTCTTCTCCCAATCCTATGATTGCATTTAATGTTTCATGAACTTGTAAGAAGTAAGTTGCAATATTCTCATATTCCTTCATCTCTAGCTGTTCGAATTGACCTCAGTAAGTTTGAATCTTTGCTTCTTTGACTTTTGAATCTCCTTCATAAATATTTTAAAGTTTGTCCCAAATCTCTTTAGCGGAGCTACAATGTATAAATTTGGTATATACCAAATCAAAAAGACCATTTATAAGTGCATTTGTGGTTTTTGAATTATTTAGACTGAGTTTGTTTTCGTTGTCATTTATTGGTAGAACTGCTGGTTCTTTGTATCCATCTACAACTGATTGCCAAACTTCAAATACCTGTTCCTGTACATATTTTTTGATCCTTCTTCTCCAGAATTCATACTTCTGTCCATCAAACTATGATATTCCATTTTTATACATACTATTTCTCTCCATGATCTACCTTTCAGTGGTTAAAGTGATTTATGAAGGAACCTACTCTGATACCAATTGTTGGATTACTTAGAGGGGGGGTGAATCAGTGTAGAGATTTTTAATCCTTTTAACAACAATATGAAAGTGTTATTTATCTGTATGATAAAATATAGAATTATCATCCAATAAGTGCAAAGTAAATAAACCATGAACAAATGAACAATCGTACACATACAAAGTACACCAGTATTTTTTACATGGAAACCCAATGCGAGAGAAAACCATATATTTTTTTTTCTTATTTGTCTTTAAGAATTAGATTCATTGGAAGCACCAAATTCCTTTGTTTTCCATATGCAACTGGAAGGAGGCTCCTACCCCCTATTTTCAGACTACAACCTGAGGGAAGATCCAACTCCTCAATTCTATGCCTACAACCAGAAGCTACAACCCCCTATGTTCTCCGACTACAACCAGAAGGTGGCTACAAACACGTATCCTTGCCTCATCCAACCTCCCTGAAATATAAGTGTCAAATGTAGAAACTGAATATGTCACTGTCACAACCTGTTCTGTCAAATATGTCACTGAGAAACATGTCATTGTATACTCATCAAGCAATCTGATCTAATCACATATACCTCAAAAACTATACCACAAGTCTGTACTTCAAAACATGGGCTAGAAAATCATTGTTATAAAACCTCTATATGTACCAATAACTTCAACAACATACCTCAACCAAAATCCCTCAAACATGAACCAATACTAAACATCAGTAGATCTTCCTCAGATCAACTCTACAACAAGCCCTAAACTTCCAAGAGGGCATCCAACAGATTTACAAGGAAAACCCTCAACCAGATTCATAAATTCAACAATACACATGAAAACCATATCCTTTTTCTTCATGTAGCGTTTTGCTGCCACAATTGTTTTGCCACACTTTTTCTACTGCGGTTTTTTTGTCACGATTTTTCTGCTGCACTTTTTCTGCCATGGTTTTTCTGTCGCTCTTTTCTTGCCGCAATTTTTATACCACACTTTTTCTGCCACGATTTTCCTGCTGCATTTTTTATGCCGCACTTTTTTTTCCACACTTTTCCTCCAACAATTTTTCTGCCACACTTTTCTTGCCACACTTTTCCTATCACGATTTTTCTATGACACTTTTCTCTATCAATAATACCTATGCAAATAACTTTTCACAAAATATATATTCAATGATATTCAATAGGTGATAATGGGGGATCCTTTCTCTCTTATTTATACTTCCATGTGGCTTCTTCAAGGGTTTATGTCACGGGCCTGGTGAGCCTACGTTCGTGTGACAAAATAACCTGACGCTCCCAGTCACCATGTGACACTGCAATCGTTCGTTTGATAGAAAAGCTGCACCAAACTACTTAATTCAGACTACACCTTACTTCATTACATCTTCATTTATTACTTATGTTATGTATTTGTTATCTTATAGTTAGTTGTGAAAGTAAAAGAAACCATTCAAGAAAAAAACAAGACGAAATGTACAAGTGGGTGGACAAACCGACCTAAAACCCATTTCTTTATAATATTCCAATTAGGAACCGCGATGTGACTCTTGTTACAATAAAAAAAAAAATAGAGCACATGGATTAACATTACTTGGCCTCTTTGTGGTTCTTCTCCCTGGCTCATCATCATTACAGAACTGCCATCGTGTCTAACACATCCACTCATCTTCCCATCTTATGTTCGCAACCTTCACTACAACTCTGTGATTGTCCCTACCTCCTACCTAGTCTACACGTGCTTCATTTTCTTGTACTTGAATCTCGGTTAGACTCCATAGCAGAGCGCCCATATGTCACCACCAATAATTCTGCAGACCTTCCTTATCATGAGCACCGTTTTCTTACTTGACCATCTTTAGTAGTCTTTCCAGACCTGCGGAGCGTTCATCAAAAGTTTTCTTCCGCAGCCACAGATTTGGTGCAACCTACGATAATCTTTCATCTTTGCAAAATTTCACCCTTCCTCAGCTCCCTTTTTCTATATGAGCTCGCCCATCCTGCCTCAATACAACCTTCCCCAAGTTATCATAAGTTACCCTCTATGGTCTACTTGTCTCCTTGGGGAGGGAGCTCACCCTCCTTCCTTGGTTGCTGCCTCAGAACACCAATTTGCGATTATGAGAGAAGTCATTGGCCTTCCTTTTCTGATTTACCAATGCCTTGATCACTTGGCTATATAGGCACATGCCTTTCCTCTGCGATGAAACTATACCAACCAACGTACCCCTTCTTTCGCAAGCCAACACACACTTTTCATCATTTTTCCACTTTCACAACTTGAGATGACTCCTGAATGGGTGCGCGCCCCTATCTCGTGCGTGTACCAACCCAGCCGATGTTTCTCTTCGTTTAAAGGCACCCATCTTGTGGCTTCATTTGTTTCCTTTCCCAATCTCATCGCAAGGTGTTCGTCGCATGTTTTGGGCATTTATCTTGCTTAGCTGATTTGTCTCACTGATGGGGTGCCCAAAGCTTTTGTGGGCGCCCATATTCGGTTTCGCATCCATCGAGCCATTTCTTGTGCATTTCGTTAGGTGTGCATGCCTTCATCGCACCCAAATTCACCAACTGTTCATTTCTTCAGCGGGGCACCCATGTCCTCATTGCATGCCCATCCAACTGGTTCTTCGGTCAAGTCACCACTTAACCTTCATCGCAAGTCATCTTGGTGAAGTCGTACTTGGCATCACATTACACGCACAGGTACTCTGACTTAAACAAACATTCGTTGAATCACCTATTTCTCATGTCTTATCTCATGGAGGTAGCGTGCGCACTCAGGTCAAGTCCTAGTTCATGACAGATTACCTTCTAACCAACTTAACCCACTTTTCTTTTTTTAGGGATAACCCACTTCTAACACCTTGTCCACTTCTAACTCACTTTGCTACAAATAATAAATTCTCCACTTTTTGTTGCAACTAAATTATTTTTAATTATTTTCTTATTGCAACAAATTAACCCATGACTAAATACTAGTTTCACCCACTTGACTAGTCAACTTATTAAACTAGGAGCTTCTAGAATTAATTTGACTTCTTTGACCTTCTAGATAACTCATGAGGGTTCTCCACTTCACCATGCCATAACTCTCTAACTGTGAGGAGTTATGTGACATTCCGCATATCACCATAAATGGCATGACATGTACTATCCATCTAGAATAGTCTTAACTAAAAATATATTAAATTTCATACCATTATATATCAATCAAACTGAATTCCTTTAATCATACTATTGGGGCTACTAGAATTTTCTATCGGACTTACTTCAAGGGTTGAAATCGATGAAAGCCAACCCAATTAATCAACAAGAAGGTGTGTAATTCAATGGATATTAGTACCACTAGAGGAGTGGCCACATCACTTTATTCATACATTTGAAGGAATCCCAAGGAATTGGTACATAGAGTTGTAATAACGCAAGGAAATTGCAAATTGGGAGGAAATGAAACATAATTTTTTTATTGCATTTGCATATGAGTATGAGAATGCATAAATAGATACAACACTAAATTTGGTAAGAGATGGGATTTTTGAAGAAATTGAGGTGGAAATTGTGATAGCTTATCAGAACTAGAAGAGACAGACATGCAGATAGTTGGTACCCTATTATCATGTTGCAGAAGAAGAAAAACCAACAGAAGAAAAATTGCACAATATACAGATCACAGAAGTTGAAGGGGAAATAGACGTAGAAGGTGCACAGTTAGAGTGAGAAGATTATGCTGCACCATTGAAGATAAAAAAGGTAAATATTGGAACAACAAAAAATGCAAATATTGCAAGTATTGGAGAGTATTGGGATAATT
The DNA here is from genome assembly GCA_032191745.1 of Picea mariana. NCBI lineage: Eukaryota > Viridiplantae > Streptophyta > Pinopsida > Pinales > Pinaceae > Picea > Picea mariana. The sequence goes on along the minus strand of JASDQU010308119.1, from coordinate 208,622 downwards.
AGATAGTAGAAAGAATAACAGGGTTACTACGCAGGTATAGTGATCTATTTCCAGTGATGTTCTTAGAGATGAAAGGAGTAGTAGGATAACTTGGAGATATGAATATCCCTTTGAAGCCACATGCCATACCAATAATACATAGACCTTATAGGTTGAATGCAGTGTACAAGAAGAAAGTAAAGGAGGAAATTGATAAAATCTTAGAGGTTGGTGTCATAGAAGCTATGGAAGAATTTGAATGGATTAGCCCTATGGTAGTACATGAGAAGAATCAAGGGGAAATATTGATCTGTGTAGACTTGATAAAGTTGAATGATGCTTGCTTGCACTATCCTTTTCATACCCCATTTACAGATGAAGTTTTGGATTATGTAGAAGGGAAATAAGCATATCCATTTACTGATGGATTCTTAGGTTGTCACCAGATCATAATAACACCTGACTATTGACATAAGACTACATTTGCAAAAGAATTGGGGTTATATCAGTATACAATGATTTCATTTGGGTTGAAGAATGCACCTACAATTTTTTCAATGGTAGTAGTAGCAGCTTCCTTTAAGTATTTTATTCATAAGTTTTTGGAAGTTTATTTGGATGATTTGATAGTGTTTATATTATTGAAGTATCATGTTGAAGTGTTAATATTGATGTTAGACAGTTGTAGACAGTGTTAGATTTCATTAAATATGAAGAAATTCATTTTCAGTGCACCTTTTGGTATTCTGTTACGGCATGTGGAGTGTAAACAGGGTCCGCTGGTTGATCCTGCTAAAATTGTTGTCATAATTAATTTGCCACCACCTAAGTCAGTGTGCCAGTTAAAAAATACATTTGGTCATACAAGGTACTAAGGGAAGTTTATAAGGGGATATGAATATTAATGCGTCGATGGAGAAATTTTTGAAGAAGGAAATTAAGTATCAGTGGAATGATGAATTCCAGCAGATCTTGGATACATTGAAGGAGAAAATGGTGACAACGCCAATTTTGGTATTTCCAGACTGGTCAAAGGAGTTTCATGTGCATGTGGATGCATCTACAATAACACTTGGAGTAGTATTAACACATCCGGGATAAGGTGACATAGATCACCCAATAGCATTTGCAAGAAGAAAGTTTTCAGATTTATAACATAACTACAATACAATAGAAAGAGAAGGATTGGCCATGTTGTATGCATTGCAAAAATTCATAGATTATTTTTTCGGCCAACATTTTAAGATGTTTACAGATCACTTTGCCCTTAGATATTTAGTCAATAAGCTAGTGTTGGGGGGAATAATATGCAGATGGATACTATTATTTTAAGAGTTTGATTTTGAAGTTGTGGTGAATATTGGAAGATTGAATGCATGGCCAGATAATTTGTCCAGGATAAATAATGGAGAGGAACCAAGTAACTTGGGAGACAAATTATGAGATGCACAATTGTTTTCAATACAATATGTTGATGAATATTTTATTGGCATTATTTATTTTTTGAGCACATGATTTTCCCTAAAGGAATTTAATACTCTGTAGAAGAAGAATTTGGTGGTGAGAGTTGTAGACTACCAACTTATTGCAGGGAACTTGTACAAACTTGTTGTAGATAACATTTTGAGGAGATGTGTTATGGATCATGAAAGTCCTATCATTTTAGTAGAAGCACATGAAGGAATATCTGTAGGAAATTATGATGGGAAAGCTACTATGTAGAAGATATTGTGCACATTATTATGGTGGCCAACGGTTCACAAGGATGAAAAAGAGCATTTTCAAAATTGTGATGTCTGTTAGAGGGTTGAAAATCCATTCAAGAGGGATGAGATTCCATTAAGACCTGAAGTAACTTTGAAAGTGTTTGAAAAATGGGAAGTAGATTTTTGTGGGACCAATTAATCCACCAGCCAGAAGATCAGGAGCCAGGTATATCATTACAACGACGAAATATTTGACCATATGGGATGAAACAACATAAGTAAAGGATTGTAGCATATAAACTACAACACACTTATTTTTTGAGCAAGTAGTCACAAGGTTTGGATGCACTAGAGTTTTGATGAGTGATAAAGGGACTCATTTTATCAATAGAATTATCCAGGAAATAACTGAAGAATTTGAGATACATAATCCAATGAACACTCCATACCATCCCCAAGACAATGGGACAGTGGAAACATTTAACAGGATATTGGAGAATGCCTTAGCTAAGATTTTCAATGTGAATAAGGATGATTTGGATTTGAAGATATCAATAGTTTTATGGGCCTATAGAACTCCATGCAAGAAGATTACAGGGAAGACACCCTTCATATTGGTGTATGGATAGGAAGCAATAGTTCCTCTAGAATATTTGATACCTAGTTTGTGCATTGCAACAATTACAAACGTGACAGAAAGAGGCATAGCTCAAGAAATATTGGCACAACTCATGGAATTAGAAGAAGACATGATTGTATATGCTTTCCACAAGGAGGTAGAAAAAGAAAAGGAAAAATATTGGCATGACAGACATATTAAGAAAAAGAAATTTAAGGAAGGATATCTAGTTCTCCTCTATGACAATAAATATTTGCAGCATCTAGAGAATTTCAGGATGCATTGGCTAGGGCCATATGAAATAAACTCTATCACAGATGGAGGTGTTGTGAAACTACATGATTTATTAGGCAAGGAGATGCAAGGAATGGTGAATGGTAGTCGAATAAAGCTCTATAGGGACAATCAACCTACCAACCCTCAGTAGTTTTCACGCAGAAAGTAGAATTGTACATATTGTATATAGTAGGAGTAAAAAAGAATAAAAAGGAAGAAAAAACTAGAAAAAGAAGAAAAAGGAAGAAAAAAAAGCAGAAAAATGAGAAAAATCCAAAAAGAAGTAACTAGTAGATGGATAAGTGGTAGACAGATAGTTGGAAGATACAACACACAACAAACAATAAATTGGTGTGACAAAATTCAAGATACCTTGCACATGATAAATTTGACAGAATGAGAGCACAATGAGCCGAGATGGAAAGTGGTCGGAAAAAGAAAAAGGCTGTGAACGAAAAAGTGGAATACGACAAAGCATTTATGAAAAAGGTTATAAAAGGGGAAAAACATGAAAAGGTAAACACTTAGTTTGATTTCGATAAAACAAGGATCAAACAAGCAAGAAATGTGTGATTGTGTGAGAAGTTTAAAATATTCCAACCGACATTTACAACGAATTTTACCTGAGTTAGAACAATGACACCACCGAAGTTCGAAGCACCTAGCCAGTTTGCAAGAAGGAAAGGAAGCCCCAACAAACTGATGGAGGATGCGACATGGGTGGTAGATGTGGATGAGATCCTGTCACTAGAAAGTGAGTTAGTTAGTTTGACAATGGTTGAGGATTATAACCTAGAGGAATAAGCAATGAACGTAAACCAGGTGGAAGAAGGATGAAACCCTAGTGCAGAAGAAAACCTTAATATAGAAAAACCAAGAGTGACGGATCCACATGGAGAACAAAAGGAAGAATATGATGAGGACACGGAATAAGATGAACCCAAGGCAACACAAAACATTAGGGTAGAGAAAAAGGATGACGAAAAAGATCAAGACATAGAGGAAGAAATATAGAATGAGACAGTAGGTCCATCAAAGAAGAAAACAATGCCAACAGTAACAATAACATGGACATAGAAGCAGGTTTCGGTGCCATTGCCCCAAATTCCATAAGCAATAATATTTATTGAGGATATGCTGGGGTTTGTCTCCAAACTGAAGTATACAGATCATGATGTCAAAAAGGTGGCTATGTTTCTAGACCTTTCACATGAAATATATATGGAGAAAAAATAGATAATCTCATTAAGACCCCCAATATTAGAACCTAAACAATGAATTATAGGGTTGTACAATTCAAGAATCATGAATTTGTTAGAAATCCCTCACTTTGGTAGGGGGAAGGATGTTAATGCCCATGTCAAACAATTACTAACGAGAGTACATGGAGGAATTTTGTGGATGGATAAACATGTCCCAATCAATGTAGACCTAATTGCAAATATTACAGGGCTTCCAATAGATGGGGTGAATCCATATAAATATTTATATGATAAGACCAAGGAAAAGAAAATTGTAGAAGAGGTAAAAGCCCAATTTGGCACTGACTGAGGAAGCAGAGGCATTCTTATCAAGAATATAAATGGCCTAGCCATAAGATTCACGACAAAGATGATGGGTTTCAAATTACTTAGAAAATGTTGCAAGGAAGAGGCACCAACAAGAGTGGTAGTAGCAACCACATAGTGCACGAAGGGGACAGTACTTAGTTGGGCACCATACTTTCTCAATCTATTTTTGTAGGATTGTAGAGATGCGCAAGATTCTGGGAAAACTTTCCATTATTATTGGTTGCTAAATTTGATAGCCTTATTGGAATGGGAAGAACCGAAATATTCAGCCTTTTGTGACAGGAGAGGAAGGTGCTGCACAACATGGTATATAACCCTATGGCACAAAAAAAATCCTAAGCGGAGGAAAGATAATACTATCATTTTTGGCATGTATCTTGAGGAGATACAATAAAATATAGCAGAGACATGGAGGATCTCTCCTGAAGTGGTGAAAGAGAGTGAAGGGATAGAAAACTTCAAATTATCTAGACATAATATGTGGATACAAGAAAGAATATACCCAAAGAAGAAATGGTTGAAGATGCAGTACTGTATCACAACAAAATAAGTACAATGGGTGATAGGGGAATGGCTAGATCAGTGGAAGGTACCATTGGTTGCCAAGAAAGGAATAAAGGGTAAAGAACAAGTAGGAATTGGATAGTCAAGTAGTCCAATAGAAAATACCARAAAAGAATTAGAATGCACTTAGCTAACATAAGGTAGTGTGATAGTAAGAATTAGAGGAAGAAGGAAACAATACCTAGAGCCTTAGTACTATAAATTGAGTGCGTAGAAGGAACAAACGAGGAAACGCAGAAAAAAAGATAACATCCCTAGCCAGGAGGCAGGAAGTGGAGACATACTAGAGGCAAAGAAACCCATGTAGACATAGACAACACCAAAGAGAAAATCAATGAGGAAGAAAGGAGAACAATGCAAGAATATGAAGGCGCAAAATAAGGCCCCTCAGCTCACAATAACTAAGGATGACGAAGAACCAATAGCTGACAAAGTGCAGGATCGAGGAGAAGAATCACTATATGGTGCAGAGTCACAAAGAAAATAATTGATAAAAAAGTTGATGGAGGTTAAGGAAGTTTTAGAAATCTTCCAGTTCAATGTAGCACAACAAAGAGGAACAACACAACACGAAGAAACCCATGGGAAGCAAGACTTTCCAAATCAACCAAGGGATTCTATAAGTAGACAAGGACACAACACATGAACCCTTGAAGGATATAGAGTAGTTGGACTTGGTGTTGTCCAAGATTCCAACCAAGGCATTATACAAGTTGTAGATAAGCATCACAAATGAAGTTCAATCAAGGGCCAGGAAAGATACAATGAACTTAGAGACAACCAGGGAGGAAAAAGAGATATTGGAGATAGCCCTCAAATAAGTGTAGCTTGAGAGGGACGAATAAAAAAAGAGCATGGAGAAATTTGAGCAAAGGCTTGAGGAAGTTTTTCAAACTATAATAGAAAATACACTAGAAAAGGAGTTAAGTACAAAAGAGAATATCCAAAAGATAGCACACACTATGGAAGGTTACATACAATAAATGATAGACCTGGAAGAGAAGGTGATCCCTAGCACTCCACCAGAGATCAAAGCACAAAGGGAACAATAGGTTGTATAATACACATACAATATTGAAGGGGAGATTAACAGAATGTTAGAACTATATAACAGTACAAGGCAGATGCAGACAGAACTGTAGGAAGATGAAAATATTCAAGAACTAGCCCAAAAGGAGGGAAACATAAACACTGCAGTCCAGGACTTGAAGAATAGACAGAAAAATATGGCCATATCAGACAGGATGAAGAGTGCATAGGAGATGAAAAACTTGTAGGAAGAATTGAAGTCAATTTAGATGGAGAAGCAGTTAAGGTAGGCTCATTTGGAGCCATTGTAGGAAAGGGAAGAAATGATAATAGTAGATTTGGAAGAAACAAAGGAAAACATAGAGAAGCTACACTTGGAGAGTGTATAAGTGTTGAAGGAGAACATAATAATGCAGTTGGTAGAAAGTATTGAAGAAAAGAGTGTGCAGGTGAAAGCACAGGTATAAGAGTTTACAGGTAGATTTCAAACATTGTAGAAGTCAATGCAGGAGGAAAACAATGCTTGAGTGGCTCAGGATGAGCCACAAGTAAGTGTTGGGAGCCTGTTGGAGTAGGCTATTTTGGAAGAAAAGTTCAAGGAATAAGGAAGAGCTCAAAAAATGAGGTAGGTATTTAAGTAATGGACCAAATAAACAGTGCATGCTAGGAATCAAGGAAAAGCAGTGCGAGGAAAAGAATAGTCAAAACAAGAAACAGTTGGATTGAAGACCAACCACACACAAGGGGTTGTAAAGTGGACAAACCTAATCCACTAGGGTTAGGGTTTTGGGTCCTTGTTGGAAGGGTTTTTACCCATTTTTGGTAGTATAAATATATGATGTATGAGGTATTAAGAGATTTGATATTTGAGCATGTTTGGGAGTACCTTTGAGAGCTTTTCTGAGTTTTGAGATAGTCTTTGTGGAATGTTTTGGTTGAGAGAGGTGGAGCTCATGTGGAGTTTGGTTTTGATTTCGATCTGAGATTCAGGTCATAATTTTTGGAGCTTGGTGCGACATTGGTTAGCCTCACCAATACAATTACTAAACTTATGATGTAATGCACGTAGTGTAATATTTTGAAGAAGATGAATAAAGAAGCATAGAATGCCAAATATTTGTGGACATATCCCATGAGGGTGAACCATGGTAAAATACTATGTGAATGTGTGGAATGTGTTCTTGATGCTTTGCAATGTATTTTATAATGAATAAATGGATAAATAAATGAATCTTTTAAGGTTAACTTGCAACACGCACTAGAAAAGTTATGTTATTTTTTGAAGAATGAATGTTAAGGATTAAAAGAATGGTAGATTTGAGTGATGCTATGGTAGATATGATGAATATTGAAGTATAGGTATGCCTAGAATCCCATGAGTATCATACCTTCCACGATTGCAGACGTCTGGATCATGAAATAACCCATAAGCCATCTTGGGTGAGACTGTGTTGTGCACTCCATGCACATTGTTTCCTTGTTGCCTTCTGGTCTCCAGAAGGGCCAATGGTTTCTAGGGTTTTGTTGGAGAACTAAGGTAGAACCCAGGTTAGCCCATATATCGAACATATACTTAGGGTTTCTATTGTTCTTCTGTGCAAACTAGATATCTTTTGTTTCCAACCATCATTCGATCTCCTGTTTAGTCAAATTCCATGGTCCGAACATCCCCTTCTAATACTTCATTCTCTTCACTGTTGTTCTCAACAAGTCCCCTTGAATTTGTTCTTATGGGTTCCATCTAAAAACAAAAACATTTATTGTATGTTTCTTGTTATGACCTGATTTGTATTTTAGTTTTCCAACAAAACCCTGCAAACCATCGACCCTTTTGGAGACCAGAAGGAAACACTGTGCACAATGTAGTCTCACCCGAGATGGATTTATGGGTGACTGCATAACCTAGATGTATGTAGTCTTGGAAGGGAGGACATTGTAGGGAAGTTATAAATTCTTTCTACCTAAAAATATAACAAGTATATTGTTCTAACACATCATTATAACTAGATATACCACCCTGTAATCATTTTCATTCAATTAAGCTTCATTCTACATTAAATATTCAGACCATTCTAGTGTGTGTTTCATTTTACTATTACCAGATTCATTCATTCATCATAAGTAATAGTAGTAAGAAATAAGACAAATATTCCACATAGAGACACAAAGTTTACCATGGTTCACCCCCCTAGGCTACGTCCACAAATTTCTGGCTTTCTTCACTCTTTTATTATTATTCATCAAATTTAATAGCATTGCATGCATTAAAATGCATATAAGTGTTTATAGAGATATGTGCATTACTGTTGAGTACATGTGAGGATGCCAAGGTTGCACTAAGCTCCACATATTGTGACCTTAATCTCTATTACAATGCATATCTCTATCTCCAAAAATGACTCTAAGATCATATCACTATTATCTCCACTACTAGATCTCACATATCTCTAACTAGCAACTCTAAAACCCTATTAAAACTAAATAGATCTTCTCAGATCTCACAATACATATTTATACTACAAAAATAGGCTAATTACCTGTTACAACAATGACCAAAACCCTAACCCACTAACCCTAGGTGAGTTAGGTTTGTCCAGTTTCTAACTACCTATTTGCGATTGGTCGAGATCCAATCGTTTCCTTCTTTGATCCACATCCTTCTTCATTCATTTGAAATTACTTCTTTCCTGATGCTACTTTTCCCTGTTTTCTAGTGCACACTCCTTTTTTGGTCCATTTTCTAAATGTCTCATTAATTGTTGTAGCTTTCCCCAAAATGTCCTACCCCAACACTCTATTTTTTGACAGATCCAAATATATGGAAGGTGCAGGTGTTGGTTGTGTTATCACTATAAGTCACACCTAGACTGTTGTAGGTGTAAGCCTAATACCATCAGGATTTGAAAAATTAAATAAAATTTATGGTTGGTGGGCTAGCAAGAAAGAACAAGAAAGAGAGTAATAGTCTGACTGTAGATCAATGATCTACCATTGGGCATGGATTCAAAACCACTCTACAGATTGAAGGAAATCAACATAAATATCAGGTTAAGATTTTATATGATGTTGATTAGAAGAAATGAAAGTGAGCAAAAGAATAATGTCTATGAAACATAGATCCTCTCTGTAGAATAGATTGAAAAATGCTTGACCATAAACAACGATTAACATGTCATCTGCAACAAATACTTTGCTTCTTAGGGATCCATTAATCAAAGGAAGTATTTGATCCTCAAAACCTGCAATATATTCAATCAAGAAGATAAAAAAGAAATGGGAAAACAAAAAAAACAAGATGATAAACAACTATCATTAATATTTAATGGAAGAAATGCTAATTACAATAGGCCCTTAAGATTACAAACGAGTAGCTAAACTACTCCTCCAGCTCTCTCCTATCTTGGATCATGAATCCAACCCTTTCCTTCTCAAAATCCACTTCATATATAGTGAATGATCTCTCTCTATTCTAAGGAGGTCGAAACCAAGGAGCTACATAGGATTCTACTCAATTTAGGAGTATGTTACAAAAGATTCCAACAAAAACATAACAAATTCCTATTTTTTGGGATCTTGTCTATTGTGATAAATGCCTTTTGAAACAGGTCATATTGTTTGATCTGTAGATGGAACACATGTCCCTCATGTCCAACTAACTCCTGGGAATCTATTCAAACCTTACCTGACAGCTGTAATTCTTCCCATAACTCGTATTTTTTAGACTATTAGAATTCACAATGCTTTTGGCAACATGTGTTGTGAACTTTCCTGTAGGTGATGATTTTGACTTTTCTCCAAAAATACGAACTGGGTCAGGCTGATGTTTTTTTAGCAAGTCAATGGTAATATGATGCTTCTCCACACCAAATTTCATAAGAACCCATATTGACATTCAAAGTTACAATCAAAGCATGACTTTGATGTGTGCTAATTGCTACAAACTATCCCAAATTACCAGTTCGCAGTGCCAATGAGTCTAGCCGTTGCAACATTTCCTGTAGCAATCTGTTTCACCTTTTCCAAATATTCAACACCCAAAAAATTATACCAAGAGTCCATATATGCTACAAAAATTCATTATCTTGATATATAATGGGAGGAAAAAGACCAAAACTGCTTGTTATAGCTCAAAACTCATAGCCATTTCCAAAAAGTTGTAAATGCATATAACATAAAATTTGACCAAAATTGATGTTGGTTTTGGAAGATCAATGTCTTTTTGTTCGAAGCTTCTTCTGGTAGCCACATTTTCCAAAGCTTATACACCTCAGTTGTATGAAATAGAGCACATTTTAGAAGGGAGGATAAAAAGGATATCCACTGATATTTGTAATGAAAGGAAGACAAGTGAAACTTCTTTTCTAAAACATAGTTTCAACAACATAAATATCAATTTGTAGCACCAATGAATAAAGCAACATAAATATCAGTTTGTAGTGCCAATGAATAAAGTAACATAAATATCAGTTTGTAGCGCCAAAGATGTATGCAATTTAAGCTTGGTTCTACAAATGATTAACCATATTCCTCCTGTTTGATAGGGGTCTCATTGAATTGGTCAGTATTGGGTTTCAAATGGATGCAGAAGATGAGGGCTTCAAAAATTCTAGAACAAAGGGTTCACAATGCCAGTCTGCAGTGCCAATTTGCAGCGCCAAGTTCAAAATCAAATAGCGCACTTCAAGGAAACTGTTAGAAATTATGTGACAAAATCCTTGAAAATATAATTAAATGAAGGTATTGAAAACCATAAAATTCCCCTTGACACATTTCTTAGATGCAATAATGAAATATGAGTGCATGAGGTGCTCGTAAGTACGCTATGAACTTTCCTGGTGACTTGGAATCAAATGCACCTAACCATTTCATGTGCTAGCACTGGATCCAAAGGAGATGGCATGATCCCTATGAGCTGCCAAGAACAGGAAGACCTATGCCTGATACTGATAACATCCCTGCAACTTTATCCAAACTGAAAACTGAAAAATCTTGAAGCCAACAGTGTCTCCATTGAGTTATGGAGTCTTATTGTTGTTATTCTTCTATAAACAATATCAAACTGAAAAACAAATACTCGAAAATATGAGCTTATTTATATACATTCCTACTATCCAACTCAACTGATTAGCTCATGTATATACAAATTTCCAAAAAAATCATTTGAGCAACAAATTGCTTGACCTGCTCTGATATACATTGCTGAAAATGTAAAAGGGAAATAGTAGGTATAGTAAAAATACAATGAATAGATAATACCTACTGTTGGCCCTTGGTTATGGAAATAAGAGAATAAAAAGGAAGAAAAGGAAAAATGCGAATTGTGTAGAAGACACAGTGACTTTTACTAGGTCGAAGTGAGCAAAGAGTAGAAAAGGCAGAGCGAAGTCCGAGAAATAAAGTCATTGGAAGAGGAGATCAAGGATGACAGATTAGCAAGAAAGAAGGATCATGGAAAAATCAACAAAAAGAAAAAGCCACCATTAGATGCTTTGGAGCACCACGCGAGAAGGAAGGAAAGCCAGGCTGGCGAAGCCTTGAAAACGTGGGTCAAGTTGACCTAGGGTTTTGGTATCTAGGGTTTTGACACCTAGGTTTCGGCCTAAGGATGTCGATGAGTGATTGTAATGTATAAATAAGAACCTACATGAAGGAAGAAGGTTCGATCTAGTAGTTTTCATTGTTGTTACTATTGTTATTGTGTGATTGAGTGAGTAATATCGAGTGAGATCAGAGAAGTGCTGATTAAGAAAGCCTTCTATATTGTAAGATCTTCAGCTGGGTGCAAAGATCAGTCCTGTAGCTGGGTGTGCAGGAAGGGGAGAGATAAAGAGAAGAAGAAAGAAGATCTACTAGTTAAGAGCGCAAACAAGAACTGTATGATTCATCTTAATACATTATAAAGCAAAGTTCTATGGACATAGCCCTAGAGAGATGGTGAACCATGTATATTTTGTGTTATGTGTGATTGATGCTCTGTTCTTTTCTTTTGATACACTGTTATTGCATTACTGTGGTAGATCTGATAAGATGTGTGGAATAGATCTAAGATGATAAGTGATATATGCATGTTGTATTGTTCTAGTGTTGGATCCACTTGATCATTCCCTTGGTTGTAGACATATCTATCATGCAACCCCCACATAGCTGCTTCAGGTAAGACTGCATCTACTTCGCAGGTGTAGCCGAAAGAGCCAGTAGTTAGGGCTTGTTGGTGCGCTCTTGGAGATGAACCCTGCGTCTGCCCCTATGCCAACAAATGGTTTCGCTGCCAGGACAAGAATCTTTTTGAGGGAATATCAAGTTGCTTCCCATCAAAGACAAAGATTCAGAAGTGGATAGAGGATCAAGAAAAGGAATTCGCTGAAGCCCAGAACAAGAACCCTAATCTTTGTATAGAGGATTGGTTGGAGAGATATATATTTACTGATATACATGAGATTTGTTTCATAGGAATCCATCAAGAGATATACAAGTGGTTAGCTAGGTTAGTAGATACCCAGTTTGAGATTGGATCTAGACCTCCTGTGGTTTGGACGTCGGCGCTGATCAATAAGGTCAAGAGAGTTGACAACGTTGTGTCAAGAGTAGTAGATCATTGGTTTGATAGCACCATTGGAGGGTACATCACCAAGTTTGTTGTTCACAGAGTAGAGTCATATATCCAAGTCGAGAGATATTTCTTCAAGGGACCCAGAGGAATTTTTTTACATTTTTTGAAGTTGAGAATCAAGATGCTATTGCATGAGAATAACATATTGAAGATACAATAGATTGGTCGAATTTCTAAAAGCTAATGTTGAGGAATTCAGATAGCGACAATGACATAGAGGTTGGACATACGTGTAGTGGAAAAGAATTCAGAGAAGTTCATATTGTGAACTTACTCAAGAAGAACTACAGGGACAAGGGATTATATAGTGGAGAAGAGGTAGATCTGACAGACGAGGAACATTCAGAACCTACTAGGAAAGAGGAAGGGAAAGCTGAAGAGCTTCATCGTGACGAGCCAGAGACTTCACAAACTGCTCAAACCATTGAAGTAAGTACTATTGTCCCTCCTGTTGATTTAGAAACACTAAGAAATCAGAATAGTCAGAGTTACCAGAGTCCTCAGAGTACTATTACTAGAAGTTCAACATATACTCAGACAGAAAACCTAGGCAGCTCTATGGAAGATGAGCTGAGACTCCCTATCTTTAGGGGAGATGGGTCTAAATACCCTGATCAACACTGGTTCCTATGTGAATTTGTATGGAATATTAATAATTTCACTGACGAGGTTGTTAAAACAACCCAGTTTAGCACTACCCTAAGGGACCACACACTGAGCTTGTACATGAATCTTGTCTAAGGACTTGCACAGCCTAAGCTGCTGAATGAGATCAAGAATGCATTGATTGCAGAGTTTAAGAAACCCAAATCGGAATCACAATGCATTACAGAGCTGAAAGAGATCAAGCATAAGGTAGCCGAACCTGTTTGGGAATTCGATTGACTTTTCGGCTACCTTCTGCTTGATCTCTTTCAAGAAATGAAGATTATTAAAGAAATAAAGAAAGAAAGAAAGACAAATATTTGAGGAGGAAAGAAAAGAGTTCAAAGTAGATCAAGGCTCTTCATCAAAGACATAGCTAGAAGTAAGGGAATATGGAATGCCTCAGGCATTTGATCAATATTCTTCACCGAGGGAAGGAAAAGAGGTAAGCAAGCTCATGGAATTTCTATATACTTGTATTAAGTTGATTTAGGATGAGAGCATTGTACAAGAGCTACAAAGTTTAATAAGATAGTATGAAATAGGAAAGATAGACCCCTTACTGAATAGGGAAGTACACCAAATCACCAAGAAGATAAGGACAAATAAGGAATTTCACTTGAATGCTCAAATAGAAGAATATGATATAGAATATGTGGTCCTCGACTTAGGGTCAAAGGTCAATGTCATGACGAAGCAAAATTGGGCACTGATGGGAAAACCAAAGTTGATCTATTCCCCTATTAGGCTCATGATGGCTAATTAGTAAGCTATCAACCCCTTTGGATGATTGGAACATGTCCCTATGGACATCGATGAAATAAGAATGTTTGCATATTTTGAGGTAATTGAGATAGTTTATGACAATTTTCCTTACCTTGCGCTGTTAGGAATTGAATGGGATTTCAATAACTCCACTGTGGTTGATTTAAAGAAAATACATATGAATTTTGAAAGATATGGCCTTAGGGTCATTGCACCTTTACATCCAGATGAAGGTCATCGATAGACATAACCTATCAGAGAACAAGACCACACATATGAACTGGAAAACATATATAAATTGCCAACCAGACAATAGGATTACATTAATCTTACGAATGATGGAAACCTAAGCTGGAAAAGTGATTGCACATGTTCATCAGACACAGAAGAAGCAATCAAGAACTGGCAGAATAATATGTACAAAGTATCGACAAGAAGATGTGCTAGATTAACCAGAGAAGTTCACTGGATCGACAGAATAGTAAGTAACCTACCCACCTTTGATGGTCTAAATCCTTTAGAAACCTTCTTGTCAAACTTTGAAGAAAGTGTACCAATGCAACAAAGATTGTTGGCGATGGATGATGCTCTGAAAGAAAGCATAGCAAGATGATGGGGGACACACAAAAACAACATTGCAAACTGGGTACAATGTCGTACCTTGATGACAACACAGTTCTCATCACAAGTAGAAGGTTGCGAAGTTCGATACACAGGTCAAAGTTACCCAATGGACCATGTGTGAAGTTGCGAAGAAGCCTGGAGAAACATTCCTCAAGAGTAGTGGGTGCACAAATTCATTAACACGTTGGACACGACACCTATCAACTGGTAACTTCAAGCAGAGTTGCGCCTCATCACTATAGACTGGGAAGGTATGACCCAGAATTTTTTAACCACCTTCTTATTTGAAAGTTAATATCCTTCAGTAGATCAAGCATTGCATATTGTAAGATAGAAAGTCTTCGAGGAGGCATCTAACCTCTTTTTTGAGAAATAAGAGGACGAATGGAATGCGCCTCTCGAGAAACTTCAAAGCTGTTACAACATCAATACTGATGAAGATGATGATCTAAGGAAGGTGAACATCATTGAAACATAAGGCTAAAGAGATGTGGAAGGACCAGAATTTGAGTTACCATTCATTAGACAACCAATCAAGATTAAAAAGGTCAATATTGGAAGAAAACAAACACCGAAGCTTGCAAACGTTGGAGATTACTCAGATGCTGCCACCATTGACAAGATTACAGAGTTACTACATGAATATCAGGACTTGTTTCCAACAAAGTTCACTGATATGAAGGGCATTAAAGGGACTATGGGAGAGATGAGGATCCCTTTGAAACCAGATGCAAGACCAGTCAAACAAAGACCCTACATATTGAACCCTAAATACAAAGAGAAAGTAAAAATTGAGCTCGACAGAATGCTGAAAGCAGGGATTATAGAACCTGTGGAAGAGTCAGAGTGGATTAGCCCTATGGTGGTACAAGACAATAATACAGGAGAGATCAGGATCTGCGTAGATCTTCGGAAGCTGAATGATGCCTGTTTGAATGACCCCTTCCCTACACCATTCACCGACAAAGTGTTAGATAATATGGGAGTCCAGGAAGTATATTCTTTTACAGATGGATTTTTAGGATACCATCAGATCTGGATTTCCAAGGAAGATCACCATAAGACCACATTTGCAACAGAATGTGGGTCCTATCAGTATACAATGATGCCATTTGGATTGAATAATTCCCTAGCCATATTTTCCAGGGTGGTAGTCGAAGCATTCAAGGAGTTTTTGCATAAATTTCTAAAAGCATATTTTGATGACTGGATGATTTTTAGTTTATTGAAAAATCATATTGAATGTCTAAGGATAATATTGCATAAATGTAGGCAGTGTCAAATTGCCCTGAAATTAAGGAAATGCATCTTCTTCTCACCATTTGGAGTGTTGTTAGGTCATATTGTATGCAAGCAGGGATTGTTGGTCGATCCATCTAAAATTGCCATTATAGTTGATCTACCCCCTCCTACTTCAGTTAAACAACTGGGCACTGCGTTGGGACATACTGGGTATTAAAAGAAGTTTATTAAAGGATATGCCTAGATTAAAACACTCATGGAGAAGCTTTTGAAGAAAGAATTCAATTTAGTTGGACAAAAGAGTGCCAATAGAGCTTCGACACACTGAAACAAAAAATGGTTACTGCGCCTATTCTGGTTTTTCCAGACTACAGCAAGGAGTTTCATGTGCATGTTGATGCATATTATATTGCCTTGGGAGTAGTGTTAGGACAACCTAGCGAAGGAGATATTGGCCATCCGTTAGCCTTTGCCAGTAGGAAGCTATCAACTGCTGAGATCAATTACACCACCACTGAGCGAGAAGGGTTAGCCATGGTGTATATGCTATAGAAATTTCACCACTACTTGTTGGGAGGACACTTTAAAATGTTTATTAATCACTCCATGCTGAAATACCTAGTCAACAAGCCAGTGTTGGGGGGGAAAATATGAATATGGATTCATCTATTTCAGGAATATGACTTTGAAATCATATTAAAACTAGGCAGAATGAACAAAGGTCCTGACCACTTGTCGAGGTTGGAACATGGAGAAGAGCCCACTAGCTTGGAGGATGCACTGTCGGATGCACAAATATTGGCCATTAGAAATATTGATGACCACTTCGTAGAGATAGTCCAGTTCGTATCAACAGGAATGGCTCCTAGTGAGCGTACAATTCCTCAGAAGAAACAACTAGTAGTGCACGCTGCAGACTTTTCACTAATAGCTGGACAACTATATAAGATGGGATCTGATGAGATATTGAGAATATGCGTTATGGAGGCAGAGAGACCATTGATCCTCACAAAATCTCATGAAGGCATCGCAGGAGGACATTACGCAGGAAAAGCAACTATGCAGAAGGTTCGTAGAGCTGGCCTTTGGTGGCCTACTTTATACATGGATGCTAAAGATTATTCCAGAGCCTACGATGTATGGCAAAGAGTTGGGAAACCGTCCATAAGAGACAAAATTCCATTAGCACCACAACTGACCCTACAAGCATTTGAGAAATGGGCCATTGACTTCGTAGGACCTATAAACCCACCAGGAAAGCACACATGAGCAAGGTACATAATTACAACAACATAGTACTTGACTAGATGGGCCGAAGCAAGAGAAATCAAGAACTATAGTGAAACTACAGTTGCGCACTTCATATTTGATGAAATCATAACCAGGTTTGGATGCCCAAAGATCCTTATGAGTGATCAAGGCACACATTTCATAAATAAAACAATTGTATTCTTGACCGAGGAATTTGCAGTCCATCATCAAAAGAGCACGACTTACCATCCACAAGAAAATGGGACAGTGGAAGAATTCAAAGATCTTGGAGACAATGTTGATGAAGATTTGCAGTGTAAAAAGGGATGATTGGGATTTAAGATTACCAACAGTACTATGGGCCTATAGAACCACTTTCAAGAAGATAACAATGCAGACCCCTTTTAAGTTGGTGTATGGTCTCAAATCTGTTGTCCCAATGGAATTCCTGGTACCAAGCTTAAGAATTGTTGCCTTTACAGATATGGATGACAGTTGCGTTGTTCAATAGAGGCTTGCACAGTTGGTCGAATTGGAGGAAGACAAATGTTAATAACCAAACATAAATATAGCATAGAAAAACCTCAGGAAAAGTACTCAACACCTTGAAAAAGAGATAATTTTAGATAATAAGCCTCTTAGAGGAGGAAACCTCCTTTTACTCCACTTAAATGTTCAAGTACAAGATGATTCAAAATGAAAATGTCTCCTTGGTATATATAGGAGACTAGGAGGTATAATTACAACTAATGGCCTAAAGTCGACATAAATAAAATAACATCACTAATATAATATGCCCCAATTAAGGGGTAATGATCCAATATTAGGGCTTAACGTGCCCCTCCCCTTGAGACAAGTGTTGTCCACAACGCTTGAGTAACTCTAGATGATTCTGTATAAAAGACTCATCTTCCCAAGTGGAATCTTCAGCCGAAAGTTTCCTCCATTTAATGAGATACTCTGAAATGGATCTATTCCTCAATTGGCGAATTCTTGTTTCAGTGATGGCTTCAGGCTCCAATATGATTTTTCCTTCCTTGTCAATTTCTGGCAATATAGTTTGAACTGGGATCTTGTCACCTATAACCTTCTTTAAGCATGAAACATGGAAAACTGGGTGTACTCATGAATATGCAGGCAGCTCCAATTT
>JASDQU010308119.1:165800-190491 GCA_032191745.1 Picea mariana | reverse complement strand
ATACAAAGCAATTGAGATCTTTGGCTAATTTATAGTGAATGAAATTATGAGTATTGCCAGAATCAATTAGGACTATTACCTTTTTCTTTTTGATGTATCCTTCGATCTTGAGGGTTTGAGGAGTGCTAATTCCAGCCAATGCATTACACGATATCGTGGGAGTCAACTCTTCAGAAGAAAGTGCTTCTACGTTTTCATCTTGAGATGGTTCTTGTTCTTGTTCTTCATCCTCTTCACAATCTATGTAGAGTAATTTCTTCTCACCACACTTATGTCCCTTACTGTACTTGTTGTCACAATTAAAGCATAAACCTTTTTCTTTTCTTTCCTCCAATTGTTGAGGTGTTTTAGGAGAAGGAGCATTGTTCTCTCTATAGATGTTAGGATAGGTCCTTCTAGTAGCCATAGCCATATTTTTAATTTCAACATTTCTTGCCACCTTAAATTCATTCACCAATGATTTGGGTTCCCAAAGACGAACCTCATGTTGAATATTATCCTTTAAAGTTCCTATGAATACATCAACCAAGTGCTCATCTGGAATATCGGTTACCTTTATATTCAATCTTTGGAAGTTCTCAATGTGCTTGGTAACAGAACCCTTTTGCTTGAGATTTATCAATGGGCTAAAGAAGGTATTTCTCCTTGTATCCTCATAGTGTGCTATCATTTCTTCTGTGAAAATTGTCCAAGTGACGAGTAATTTGTGAGAAAAAAGCCATTGATACCAAACAAATTGAATAGGTTCTAAATATAAAGAAGCAATTCGTACCTTTTGTGTACGTGGCACATTATGGAGATCAAAGAATTGCTCCATCTGAAGTATCCATGTGATTGGGTCCTTGCCATCAAACTTCCTCATATCAATCTTAGGAATGTGGTTGGTCTTCAAACCAAAGTTGGAGTTTCTCCATTCTTGATTCACTTTCCTTGTGTCCTCATCATCAATTTCATGGGATGCATTTTCACTTTCGGGTGTCTTCTCTGTTACGAAATTTTTCAATACTTCCATGATCTTAGCTTCCATTGAATCCATCTTAGTATCCAACTTAGATTCCATTGAATCCATCTTATTTTGTAGTTCATTTATGTGCCTATGCATTTCTTCACCTTCATCAAGAGTCCAATTAGGATTTTCTTGAGGCTTATTTGGTGTAGAAGGTCCCTTTTTTGGTGGCATGTTGGCCAAGTATCACTTTTGAATCTTGATTTTGAGGTGGTTCTGCTAGACAATATTTATTCTGTTCTATCTCCCAAGTTTCTGTTCTATCTCCCAAGTTTCGGCCCTTCTGGGTATGAAACTTTCTTTTAGGTAGTTCTCTGATATTTCTTCTCTGTAATTCCACAGGTCTAATCAAAATTGGATATGCCAAGTGGAATTTACTGTAACTTCCTCACAACTTGCTGATTTTTGGCCTTTCCAGGAGATCTCACTTGTATAGAATGCCTCGCACAAAATAATTGATATCAAATTTTGAAACTCCCACCCAACATACTATAGCCTGTCAAAGATCCAATGAAACCAGTCCCACTCAATTTGGATACTCTATTAATAAGTTATGATTGTTTTACTTGGAACACCTTCTTGAGACTAGTCAATAGGACTAGTCAGATACCCTATCTTACACAAGGTGAATGTATAAATTTAAAATGATATAGAAGATGAAAATTTTACCACAGATACCTTACTAATTTCTGTAAATGGACTCTAGATTTCAGGGTCTAAAACATTACAAAAAAATTTTTATAGCGAAAATGCCGCAATGACTCATTTCAGGATGATTCTAGAACCCTATCTTGTATAGGATGTATCTCTGAAAGTATAAGGTATTAGGAGATGAATTTTGAACCCAACGTACCTTGATCCGTCTAATAAATATCCTCCAAGACGTTCCTTTGGAAACATTGTAGAAAAAAATTTATAGCGAAAATTCCACGATGTCTCAGATGTAGCAGCGAAACCCCAAGACCTTGAGCTATGATACCATATGTTAAGAACCAAACATCAATATAGCATAGAAAAACCTCAGGAAAATTACTCAATGCCTTGAAAAAGAGGTAATTTCAGATAATAAGCCTCTTCGAGGGGGCAACCTCCTTTTACCCCACTTAAATGTTCAAGTACAAGATGATTCAAAATGAAAATGTCTCCTTGGTATATATAGGAGACTAGGAGGTATAATTACAACTAATGGCCTAAAGCCGACATAAATAAAATAACATTAATAATATAATATGCCCCAATTAAGGGGTGATGAGCCAATATTAGGGCTTAACAACAAATTTGTTGTAGGATTTCATCAATAGGTACAGAAGGAAAAAGAGAAGGCCTACCATGACAGACACGTCAAAAAGAATGATTTTAGACAAGGTGATCTAGTACTAGTATATGACATTAAGTTCATCAAGCATCCTGGGAAGTTCAGAACAAATTGTATCGGGCCATATGAGGTCACTTATGTTATAGAAGGAGGACCTAAATAGTTGAAGACTTTAACGTGAGAATGGAAGGAAGAATTATTGAATGGGAGTCGACTGAAGTTGTACTATGACAACTAGCTACCTCCCAGCTCTAAGTAAAAGCATAAGGAAAAGGGTCTAGGTACCAGGTGTAGTTGAAACTGGGTACCAGACATAGAAAAGACAGTGTGCACAGAGAAGGAGAGGAGGCATAGAGAAGAAATAAAAATCTGCACTGTGCAGCCTGAAGTCAAAGTAAAACAGAAATTTCAAATCTGAAGTGCCTTGGGACGAGCCACAGGTGAGTGTTGGGGGATTTTTATCCCTTGGTTATGGAAATAAGAGAATAACAAGGAAAAAAAAGGAAAAATGTGAACTGCGCAGAAGACACAGTGACTATTACTGGGTCGAAGTGAACAAAGAGAAGAAAAGGCGGAGAGAAGTCCGAGAAAGAAAGTCGTTGGATGAGAAGATCGAAGATGACAAATCAAGAATAAAGAAGGATTGTGGACAACTCAACAAGAATAAAAAACCACCATTAGATGCTTTGGAGCACCGCGCGAGAAGGAAGGAAATATAGGATGGCGAAGCCTTGAAAATGCGGGTCAAGTTGACCTAGGGTTTTAGACACCTAAGGTTTTGGTATCTAGGGTTTTGACACCTAGGTTTCAGCCTAAGGATGTCGTTGAGTGATTGTAATGTATAAATAAGAATCTACATGAAGGAAGAAGGTTCAATCTAGTAGTTTTCGTTGTTTTTACTATTGTTATTGTGTGATTGAGTGAGTAATATCGAGTGAGAGAGAAGTGATGAGTATAAGAGCCTTCTGTATTGTAAGATCTTCAGCTGGGTGCGAAGATCAGTCTTGCAGCTGGGTGCACAGGAAGGGGAGAGATAGAGAGAAGAAGAAAGAAGATTTGCTAGCTAAGAGCATAGACAAGAACTGTATGCTTCATCTTAATACATTATAAAGAACAGTTCTGTGTACATAGCCCTAGAGAGAGGGTGAACCACGTATATTTTGTGTTATGTGTGATTGATGCTCTGTTCTTGTCATTTGATACACTGTTATTGCATTGTGGTAGATATGATAAGATGTGTGTAATAGATCTAAGTTGATAAGTGATATATTCATGGTGTATTGTTCTAATGTTGGATTCACTTGATCCTTCCCTTGGTTGTAGACATCTCTGTCCTGCAACCCCCCCATAGCTGCTTCGGGTAAGACTGCATCTGCTTCACTAGTGTAGATGAAAGGGCCAGTAGTTAGGGATTTTTGGTGCCCTCTTGGAGTTGAAACCTGGGTCTGTGCCTATGCCAACACCTACTATTCCTGACATGTAGCATACCAAAATTTGTAACCTTTGAAGTGTTGGAAAATAAGGACTCCAACAAATATACTATTTGATCATAAAACCCATGAGAAGACATTTTCAGCTGATCTAAAGGACAAAAATGCCATTATGTTGAATCCAGTACATGAAAAACACTATGATCCTCCTCATGCTTCAATTGAAAACAAGATTATTTCTGAGTATCTTTTGTTGGTAATACTGCATCCTGTACTTGAACCATCATATTTACTTGTTGGCTTTCCACTTGCAGTGAAAGCTCTTGACCTAAATTCAAGAACATATAACCTTGGAGATTATCATGAACAAACAAGGGATGCTGATTTGTAGTATGAAAAATCAAGCATTTGGGAGCAGCTACCTCTTCTTTATTAAAATGATCATGTGATGATTTCACAGTAGGGTTTAAAAGGATCCTACTACGATCAACTGAAAAAGAATTGAAATATGAAAAATGATGTAGAAAGCTGTCCCAAATCTGATTTGTGTTCATAAACATCCTCCTATCCACGTACATGCAAATCTTCAACCCATAATTGATCTGAGATCTTTCCACAAACTCGAAAGTTGATCTCAATCTCCCATGCATCTATATACAAATTCTCTAAAGATGACTACTTTCTCTCTTTGAGGAATAAAACCAAAATAGGATGATGATGAGCTACAATATAAACAACTTGGTAGCAACTTCAGATGGTCAAATGCAATCAAGCATGCTAAGATAGAATTTGTGGAATCTCTAGTTGAATTGGGTGACAGTCTCATTTTTCCTATTCTTCAAGGCATAAAAATTAGATATATACTGATTAACAGATTTGTTTTCACCCCAATATCTCAAGAATACACGATGAAAATCAGTCCATGGAAAAATAGAACAAGCCATCAAATTTCTAAACCACAAAGCAACATCCCTAACCAAGGATTTGGAAAATAAAATCAAGATAACATCCTCATGCATGATTTTGAAATTATCAATGAAATCCTCAAAAGATTTCATGTGCTTTTTAGATGCAATATGATCATTTCCTTTGAACACAAGAAGTTATTCAAAAAACATATGAGGGTAAGCATTTAGGATAGGAGGCAGCTTGATAGGTTTAAAAATTTTTTCGATTCTTAATTGAGCTTCGATAGGATGAACACAAAGGTAAACTAGCTGAATGCAAGGTTCAACAAAGACCTTAGAAGGTATATCAACTTTGTAATCCACAAGTTTACAATATGAGTCAACTTCAGGAAAAATTGAAACATAGACCTCAACTTTATCAATAGGTTCACATGATGGGATTAAATCAAGGTCAATAGTGAATGAAGAGGACAAATCTTCATTACTCAGTGAAGAATATGCATTTGTAGGCTTACAATCATCTCGATAAAAAAACAATGAATGATCCTATTTACATGCAAAGGGAAAGACAAGAACGAAATGATGAAGAAGAACAAAATTTCATGGAAAAAGATAATGAGTTGATACCTGGTTTTTCCCTTCCGTGCTTTCATTTTTCTGTTAGAAGGATTTTTCCTCCAGTGGAGTCTTAGATTGTGTATTCACCAGGTGAAAGAGTATGCAATATGTATGTGCCCGAATTCAATTGACTATTTAAAGGTGGATCTAATCAATGTCGTTCTCCCATGGAATATTTTCAACTTCATCCCTAAAAACGACGCCAAAATTGTTAGCACTAGAAGTCACACCTAGACTGTTGTAGGTGTAAGCCTAATACCCAAAAGGATTTGAAAAATTAAATCAATTTTATGGTTGGTAGACTAGCAAGAAAGAACAAGAAAGAGAGCAATAGTCTGACTGTAGATCAATTATCTACCATTGGGCATGGAGTCAAAACCACTCTGCATATTGAAGGAAATCAAGGTAAATATCAGGTTAAGAGTTTATATGATGATTATTAGAAGAAAGGAAAGTGAGAAAAATAAGAATGTGTACTAACAAATATCCTCTTTGCAGAATATATTGAAAAATGCTTGAACAAAACAATGATTAACAAGCCATCTACAACATCTCCTTTGTTGCTCAGGGATCCATTAATCAAAGGCATCCTTTGATCCTCAAAACTTGCAATATATTCAGTCAATAAGATAACAAGAAATTGGAAAACAAAGAAAACAAGCTGATAAAAAACTCTCATGAATCTTTAATGGAAGAAATGCTAATTACAACAGGCCCTTAGGCTTAGAACTGAGCAACTAAACTGCTCCTCTAGCTCTCTTCTCTCTTGGATCATGAATCCAACCCTTTCCTTCTCAAAATACACTTCGTATATAGTGAATGATCTCTCTCTATTTTAAGGAGGTCTAAACCAAGGAGCTACATAGCATTCTCCTCCATTTAGGAGTCTGTTACAAAAGATTCCAACAAAAACATAACAAATTCCTATTTTTTGGGATCTTGTCTATTGTGATAAATGCCTTTTGAAATAAGTCATGTTGTTTGATATGGAGATGGAAGACATGTCTATCATGTCCAAATAAATCCTAGGAATCCATTCAAACCTTCCTTGACAGTTGGCATCCTTCCCATAGCTTGGATTTGTTAGACTGTTAGAGTTTGCAGTGCCTTTGACATCATGTGCTGCGAAGTTTCCTATAGGTGATGATTTTAAATTTTCTCCCAAACTATGAATTGGGTCGAGATGATTTTTCGTCAAAAATTTAATGGTAATATCGTGCTTCTCCACACCAAATTTCATAAGAACCTAGATTGGCATTCGAAATTTACGATAAAAAAATGACTTTATTGTGTGCTAATTGCTACAAACTGTCCCAAATTATTAGTTTGTAGTGCCAGTGAGTCTAGG
This sequence comes from Picea mariana, assembly GCA_032191745.1. Lineage (NCBI taxonomy): Eukaryota > Viridiplantae > Streptophyta > Pinopsida > Pinales > Pinaceae > Picea > Picea mariana. The sequence goes on along the minus strand of JASDQU010308119.1, from coordinate 183,866 downwards.
CACTACGAAATTTCCTATAGCATCTTGTTTCACTTTTTCCAAAGCTTCAACACTCCAAAACTTATACCAGGATTCTAGATATGATACAAAACTTTATTATCTTGATATATAATGGGAGGAAAAACACCAAAACTGCTTGTTATAGCTCAAAACTCATAGGCATCTCCAAAAAGTTGTAAATGCATATAACATAAAATTTGACCAAAATTAATGTTGGTTTTGGAAGATTAATGTCTTTTTGTTCTGGAGCTTCTTATGGTAGACACCTTGTACAAATCTTATACACCTCAGTGGTATGAAATAAAGCACATTTCAACAATGTGCTCTATGAATAAAACAACATAAATACCAGTTTGCAACGCCAATGAATAAAGCAACATAAATATAAGTTTGCAGTGCCAACGAATAAAGCAACATAAATATCAGTTTGCAATGCCAAAGATGTATGCAATTTAAGCTTGGTTCTACAAATGATTAACCATCTTCCTCCTATTTGATAGGGGTCTTATTCAATTGGTTAAGACCAAGTTTCAAATGGATGCAGAAGATGAGGGCTTCAACAATTATGGAATAGAGGGTTCGCAGTTCCAGTCTGCAAAACCATTTTCTAGTGCCAAGTTCAAAATAAAATAATGCACTTCAAGGATATTTTTAGAAATTTTGTGACAAAATCCTTGAAAATCTAATTAAATGAAGGCATTGAAAACCATAAAATTCCCTTTGACACATTTATTAGCTGCAATAATGAAAGATGAGTGAATGGGGTACTCATAAGTACGCTGCAAACTTTCTTGGTGACTTGGTAACAAATACACCTGACCATTTCATGTGCTAACAGGTTGCATATTGAAAGACCCGACATGAAGAAAAATTTTAATCGCATGCAAAACATAATTCTCGTGCACAAATCAAATAAAATCTTTTGCTGCATTTAATATTAGTTTGGTACCTCGTTTGCTAAACTGTGACATTGATTTATTAGCCAATGCGGTGTCTAGGTTAATACCGACTAATGAATTGATGCCTGACACTTTTTTTGTTGAAGTTTTATACATGCCTTCAATTCCTGAAAATATTGCAAGTTGGAGAGTCTTTGATGATAACCAACAACTGATAAATTTCTTACATCTCAAATATACTTTCAAAGAATCTATCATCGATGAAAGCCAACACGAACATCAAGTGAATTTGTATATTTCTGACTCAAATGAATCATACAACACATCAGGTTCAACCAATTGTATCCCAAGGAACGTAGTGAGATTGGAAAAACTTTATGATCTCCAAGACAAGTTCAAAAACTTCATCAATTGAAAAACCAACAGTTCATCTATGCAATTCGGAGTGGTGAACTTGGGGACAAATACCACTCCTCAAAACATTAATCTGGGAAAAAATTGTTCTCCTGAAGAAAAATGGGCTTACATCAAATTATTTCGAGAATACAAATACATTTTTACCTGGACCTACGAAGATCTCAAGACGTATGACACCAAAATCATACAACACATAATTCCCATGAAGCATATGCCGAAACCATTTCAACAAAAGCTGAGGAAGATGCGCCTCGACCTTGAGCCTTAGTTTAAAACATAATTGAATAAGTTTCTAGCGGCCAAGATCATATTTCCATTAAGACATATGCAATGGATCTCCAACTTAGTTCCAGTAAGGAAAAATAATGGGGATATAAGGCTCTGTATTGATATCATGAATTTGAACAGATCCTCAGAGAAGGATAATTACCTAGTGACCCCGATGGAACAAATCCTGTTATGTGTATCTGACTCTGAGATGCTCTCCTTTCTAGATGTTTTTTCGGTTTTCAACCAAGTCTTGGTGGCCCATGATGATCAACTAAATTTTTTTTTTCGGACCAAGTGGGGAACATATTCTTACATAAAGATGTCGTTCTGTCTCATCAATGACGGAGCAACATTCTACAGAGCCATGAACATTGTCTTCAGGAGTCTAATTATAGATTGTGTTGTGGTGTATATTGATAATGTTACCATATTTTCAAGGGATACAAAAGATCATATAACTAATTTTAATAAAGTATTTAATAGATGCAGAAGATATGGCATCTCTCTCAATCCTAAGGATTTTTTTTTTGTTTTTGATAAAGGAAAACTACTCGGATTCATTGTTTCCAAGCATGGAATGAAAATTGAACCTGAGAGAACTAAATAAATTACAAAGACCCCTCCCCCTCAAAATAAGAAATCCATGCAGTCATTCCTAGGAAGGATCAACTTTGTAAGATGATTCATCCCAAGCTTTGTTGAAACAGTGAAACCTAAGCAAGATATGATAAAAAATAATGTCAAATTCAAATGGGGGTCTAAAGAAAAGGAATCTTTTGATAATATCAAAATTAATATAGAAAAAGATCTTGCATTGTTAAGCCCATATTTTAGTCAATATTTCATTCTATACACCTTTGCGTCAGATATTGCATTTGTGGTTGTTTTAATGCAAAAGAATTAGGAAGGATATGAATTCCATGTAGATTTTATGAGTTCCATCCTACAAGGGGTAGAGATGAATTACCCAAAAGTGGATAAACAAGCCTATGCTTTATTTAAAGTTTTCAAACACTTCAGGTTGTACTCGCTCAAATCCAAGACCAAATTCATTGTTCCTTACCCTGTTGTTAGGAAACTATTGGTACAAAAATATTTAGCATAAAAGAGAGCTAACTAGATTACAACTCTACAAGAATAGAACATAGAGATCAAGCCTGCGAAAATTGTCAAAGGCCAGGGGATATGCAAACTAGCTATGGAACCGGTGAGCGATGAATCACATGAATATGCATTGTATCAAGATTAAGAATTGTATGCAAGAGAGACAACTTACATTCTAGTGAACTCAGACCAATGGTTTTACAAAATAAAATATTACTTAACACATGGGTCAGCCCCATATTATCTCGATCCCAAGAAGAAAAGGGCCCTCAGACTCAAGTCTGTGCAATATCATATCATCCAAGGAATTCTATGTAGAAAACATTATGATGGTGTTTTTCTGAGATATCTTGAGAAGAAGGATGCGTAAAAGATCTTAGCTGAACTCCATGATGGACCAGATGGTGGACATTATGGTGGGGATACCATTTCTCAAAAAATCCTCAGTGATGGATACTATTGGCCCACTTTATTTGAAGACTTTCATGCATATGCAAGGAAATTTCAACAATGCCAAATGTCAGTCGGAAGAGAATTTTTTTTTTTTTTCCCCTACATCCTATGATCATCGAATACCCCTTTCAATAGTGGGGTATGGACGTAATTGGGGAGATCAATCCTAAATCGTCCTAACTATAAAAATACATCTTGACAACTACCAACCATTTCACCAAATGGAGTGAAGTGATCCCCTTGTATACATTCAATGAAAATCAGATGACTTCATTCCTTGAATCCCATATCATCACTAGGTTTGGAATTCCTGACTCATTAGTCTTTGATAATTCCAAGTATTTTTCTTCTCTTAAATTGACTGAATTCTCTCTGGAATGGAATATTAAGGTTAAGTATTCAACGAATTACTACCCACAAGGAAATGGTTTGGCAGAGTCGACTAATAAAAACCTTATCAAAATTCTCAAGAAAAATGTCAATGATCATCAAAGGAATTGACACCTCACTCTTCAGAACGCCCTATGGGCTGACAGAGTGACTCCCAAGTCATCCATTGGTAGCTCCCCTTTATTCCTAGTCTATGGATAGGAAGCCACTATGTCAAACCATACATTCCTACCCGCCTTACGATTGGCCCAATTTTCCCAAGATGAGGGTTGCCCAGTAATGCAAGAGAGATTAAACATGTTGTTAAAACTTGAAGAAGAAAGAGAAAAATCTAAGTTGAACTTGACACACCATCAAGAAATAATAAAAAAATGGTTTCAAAAATCAACGGTTGGAAACAAAAACTTTTAGGAGGGAGACCTTGTCTTGAATGGGACAAATCTAACGAACTAAAGGGAAAACACACCAAATTTCAAAAACTATGGTTAGGACCTTATATGATTCACTAGAAAATAGGTCCCAATACTTTCAGACTTAAAAAATTGCAATGAGATGAGGAGGAGCTTCCTATCAATGGCCATATCCTCAAAAAATACTTCTTCTGATCACCAATGGTGATGTAGCTTTGTACATAGTATTTTCTTTGTTTCCTTATTTTCGTTTTCTGCTGATTTTCACTTCAATCGTCTTTCCCTTTGCTCCCAGTCCTCTTTTTCCATACCTTTTCCTGAATTTTTCTTTTTCTTTTTTAACACCTTTCATTTTAGAATAGCTGACTTTTCATTTCTCTAGACCAACCTTTTCTTTCACAACAGAGACCCAAAATAGTTAGACCTATGTAAGTGCCTTGTTCTTTGAGAGCCTTTCCATGTTGAAGTGGTCGAGTTGTTCTAAAATAAACATTTATCTTCATGAACAATGCTAGTACTGAAAATATAAACTTGTTCATATTTTCCAAAAGAAAACTTCTAAGCATCAAATTCGGTACCTTTCAATGGATTCCATTAGTTATCCTCACTTATGTGACCACTCTCATGACATGTCGTTGTTCCATTCAAGATTTTCAAAATGTCCTGAATTCAATGTGTTCCATATAAATATAGTGTCTCTTCCCTTGAATCCCTAATTCTAAAATGCATCAGTGATTCTTGTTGATAGACCCATGAGAATAAATTGTTGAATGAGACTATCAAATCAATGTAACTCTCGTATCACCCCGCTTCGTATGAACCTTCACCTATGTTGCAAAAGCAATATCTAAATCTTATATCTAAAAGGTGAATACAAAAGGAACAATCATAAGGACGTTGAAAACACTACTAAAAGTGTGTGAAGTACAAGTAAACTCGTCGGGGCTATGGACGCTTGCTAGCAGCAGGGCCATTCTTGTATGATACCAAGGAATCTTCGTCAAGGATATGGACACTCATTGGCAGTAGGGCCATTCTTGTATGATACCAAGGAATCTTCGTCGGGGCTATGGACGCTCGCTGGAAACAAAGAAATGTTAGTAAATAAAGATGAGGAAAACTCTTCGGTCTATAACAATTGATAAACATCCCTCTATGGTGTTACTCTCAATGTTTCACTGCAGATGTATGAAGTTCCCCATTAACACTCACTCGAATTATGTGGAAGATCACTGGTAATAGAATTTATTTATATATTATACTCAGGATACTTGATGTGGGGTACTTAAACTGTATACTGAAGGGAGTACTAAAAGGTAATTTTTTCTGTAATCTGGTTGAAGTCTCTCCCTTTTTAAACTCAAAGATACCTAGTTCTTCCCAGAAAGACACCATTTGTTGTAGCTCACCTCCCACAACACAATGTTTTTAGAAAATTAAATTTTACAATTTGTTTTGTACTTCTGGTTCATAATTTTCTACTAGTGAAATGAAATAGCTCAAGGAGAGATTTCCGATGATCTATTTTGAATGAAAAATAGAGCTTGTATGAAGAAGTTACAACCTAAACAGTTAAGGGTAAAATTCAATACTAGATTAATTTTAGAGGGCATAACTCCTAGATTATGAGTTAGTTTGGGGTTGAAGAGAAGTATATGGAAATATCATGGATATTATAATTCATCCATGGAACCAAATTTGAATTCCATGTACCTTAAAATGTGTTGGAGAGAAAGAGGACACTTGTAGCATACAAGGTTAAAAAGGGAAAATAGTCAAAACTTATGAAGATTATAATTTTATGCACAAAACTCAGAATTAGTAAAATGAATAGTCGATGGAAATGTATTGAGAAGGAGAATCCATCTATTAACCCATAAAATTAATTTGAGTATTAAATTTTTCATTCAACTCAAATGCTAACTGGTGAGAATAAAGGACATAAAAATTTATGCATTCTTTTCCAAAATTGTGTATGTATTTATTTTTGTCTCAAGGAAAAGTGTTTGCATGCACATTTTCTATATAATTAGAGGTTCAAAAAGGCATTTTGGTTCCTATATGAGAACTACAACCATGGAATATTATCAAGTGTCCTATAGTCATGAAGAGGAAGTTAGGGGGATGCATGTCAGCATGGGAAATGTTAAGACATAGTTTAATGGAAGAAGAGACAAAAAAGAGCATGTAACTATGAGGATCCTACAAAGAGAAGTGTAGAGATATAGGGTTGATAATGAAAATAGTGTGAAATATTAGGAAGAGATACTTCGGAGATTGAACATGATGCAAAAATAAGCCAATAAATACTCTGGCACAAAGTAAGAAACTAGTGCTAGAAAAGTGACAACATCCAAATCCCATAGCAGAAGGGATGGTCATGAGAATGATAGGAAGTCAAGGAGTAGGAGAAGGTTCCATTATTCCATAGAGAAATCCACTAGGAGAGCTCATGCCATTTTTGGGTCAAGGAGAATCCCAAGTGTGCCTCTTGTTAGGAGATAGAGGAGAAGGCCTGAGGGAGACATATTAAAAGGTGAACTCAGGAAAATAAAGCCACCTACTTTTAATGGTGAGAATAGGAAGGGAGAAGAGGCCAATGCTTGGTTGTTGTAAATGAAGAAATATTTCTAGCTACATGATTACCCCTCAAAGCTAGAAACAAAAATTGTAACCTACCACTTGCAAGATAAGAATCTTGATGAGAAGAGGGTCTCATGGATTATATTCAAAGGATATTTCCAAGATAAATATTTGTTTGAACATTACTATGAAAGGAATATGAAAATTTTATTTTAACTCAAGCTAGGAAGCTTGAAAATGGATAAATATGAGAAAATATTCTTTGAATTGATGAAGTATGTCAAGTTCATAAAATATGAGAAATTCAAAATCCAAAGGTTCCTTAGCGGGTTACTTTCCTTCTACATCGACAAGGTACAATATGATAATCCCATTACTTTGGAGCAAGCCATAAGGAGAGAAAATAATATCTACATGAGAAAATCATAGGGAGGCAAGTCTTCCAAAAGACTTGGAATGATAAGATGAAAGGAAAGAGGGATCAAAGGAAAAAATGTTTTAAGCCACCATTTTTCAATAAAAATTCCCAAGAAAATCATCAAGGATAGTCAACCCAAAATGAACACATGACAACAGATTCATTTGGGAAAAGGCTAAGGAAACAACCTATAGAATGTTGGGGATGTGAGGGAAATCACTTGTATAGGGACTTCCCTCACAAAGAAGACATAATGAGGACTATCCAAAACATTCAGGAGGATGAAATAGTGGAAGACATGGGAGGAAGCATGCCAAGTATTTATGCAACAATGGAAAACAAGTAAGAAAAATATCATTCCTAGATGATTAAAGGGGAATGTAAGATCAATAATTAACCTATATCAATTTTAATTGATTATGGAGCTATCCATAGTTACATAAACTCTAACATTGTTGAAATATTTCACTTGCAAAGGAGTAAGCATAATAAATATTGGTTAGTTCAGTTAGCCATAGGGGCTAAGAGAAATATTAATAAGTTGGTTAAAGATTGTCCAATAGACATGAATGGACTCAACACAAAGGTAGATGTGAACATTATACCTTTGGGTTCATATGGTTGTCTTATTGGCATGGATTGGTTGGAAAAACACCATGTTATCCTAGACTGTTACAACAAGACCATAACACGTCTTGATGGGAAAGGGAAACAAGGAAAGATTCAAGGAATTCCAAGAGTTGTAGCTGTTAGAGAAATTTCAGCTATGCAGTTGAAAAAGAGTTTTAGGAAGGGATGTCAAATTTTTGCAACCCATATGGAAGAGGCATCTAGAGATAAAGTGACAAGTCTAGAATACCATCCGGTATCAAGATATTTTCAATATGTTTTTCAAAAAATCCTAGGATTGACACCAAAGAGAGACATTGATTTCTCTATTGATTTGGTGCCAGGAGCTACCCTGGTGTCCAAGACACCCTATAGAATGGGCACACTAGAGTTGAAAGAGTTACATATGTAGCTTGAAGAGATTTTGAATAAGGGGTATATAAACCCAAGTGTGTCACCTTGGGGAGCCCTTTTCTTTTTGTGAAGAAGAAATATGGAACCTTAAGGTTGTGTATTGATGTTTGACAACTGAATAAGGTTACTATAAAGAACAAATATCCTTTTCCAATAATTGGCGATATATCTGATCAACTAAAGGGTGAAATAATATTTTCCAAGATTGACTTGAGATCAAGTTATCATTAAGTGAGGATAAAGGAATAAGACATCAACAAGACAACTTTCAAATGAGGTATGGGAATTATGAATTCACAATAGTGCCATTTGGGCTACAAATTCCCCAACAATTTTCACGAGTCTAATGAATGGGGTGTTAAGGGAGTACCTGGACAAGTTTGTAATTTTTTTATTAGATGATATTTTCGTATACTCTAATTTTGAGGAGGAGCATGATAATAATTTAATAATGGTGCTAAATATTTTAAGAGATCATAAATTTTATGCCAAGTTAAGTAAGTGCATATTTTATCAAAAACAAATTCATTAGTTGGGGCACATTATTTCAGAGAACAAGATGGAAGTTGATCCCTAGAAGATAGAGGCCATTATAGGATGACCAATGATTATAAATGTGACAGATGTCATATCATTTATGGGTCTTGTGGGTTATTATCAAAGATTCGCAAAGGGGTTTTCAAAGATTGCAGCCCCAATTACTTCTTTGTAAAAGAAGGGAGTGAATTTTAAATGGACTTCCAAGTGTGCATAGAGTTTCCATTAGTTGAAAAACATTTTGAAAAGTGTGACCATATTAAATATTGTAGATCTAGATGAAAACTTCGTAGTGTGCACAAATGTGTGCAAGGAAGGGATCGGTGGATTCTTTAGTCAAAAAGATCATGTGGTGTGCTATGAGTCCCAAAAATTAAAAGAGCATGAGAGAAATTATGCTAGACATGATCTAGAGTTAGCATCCATTGTACATGCATTAAAAATTTGTAGATATTACCTCATGGGGAGGATATTTGAGCTAAGAATAGATATTACCTCATGGGGAGGATATTTGAGCTAAGAAAACTAGATGCTTAGAATTTCTTAGTGAGTATGACTTTGAAATAAACATATGAAGGGCACATAAAATTAGGGTGTTGATGCACTCACTAGAATACCTCATAAAATGCACATTTAAACCATCAACATGTACCAAACATATTTAAAGAATAAAATTCTTGAAGCAACAAATTCGGATCAATATTATTTACAAATAAAATAAAATTTATAACAAAGCAATTTACAATAGAAATTTAAAAATTATGAATTGATAGAGGATGAAATCCTCTTGTACATAGGCAAGATGCAAGTGTTGAATTCCATGGAGATGAAAAATATAGTGCTGAGAGAAAAGCACAATGTGCCATATGCTGGGTACCCAGGATATAATAAATCCATTATAGTTGTAAGGAGCCAATTCTTTTGGCTGGGAATGAAGAAAGAAGTGGCTAACTATATAGTTCGATGTCTAGAGTTCCAGAAGTTAAAGAAAAATCACAAAAATACAACAAGGATACTACAACCATTGCCCATTCTAGAATGGAAGTGGGAAGTGGTAACAATATATTTTATTACAAATATTCCCAAAACAGTAAAGACACATGATTCCATCATGGTGGTAGTGGAAAAATTGACTAAGGAAACACATTTTACTCTTGTGAAGACAACACACAAGGCATCAAACATTGCAAAGATCTACATGAAGGAATTTTCCAGGCTAGATAGAGTGCTTAAGGAAACAGTTTTAGACAAACATTATGAGTTTACATCGAAAATATGGAAAGGTTTGTTCAAAGTTTTTTTCTGAGTTTAAATCCAAATATTAGTACAACGTATCACCTAGAGTCAGATGGGAAATAGAGAGGACCAATAGGATAATTGAAAACATGCTCAGGATGTATGTGATGGACCAACCATCGAAATGGGAAGATTGTATCCACTTAGAGGAGTTTTCTTATAATAATGGGTATCAAGACTCATTAAAAATGAGTCCATTTGAAACTTTATATGACAGGAAATGTAACACACCAGTGATTTGGGATAACCCAACAGACAGAGTTGTCAGTCGACCAAACTTGTTAAAGGAAATGGAAGAGAAGATGAGAAGGATCATGCATAATTTAAAGGCTTCCCAAGACAGGAAAAAAATCTACGTAGACAAGATTTTTTTTTCCGGGGATTTTAAAGTGGGAGAACATATATTTATTAAAGTGAAAGTGGAAAGAAGTTCAATAAGAATGGGTTGTTGCCCAAAGTTGGTGCAAGATACTGTGGTCTTTTTGAAGTATTAGAGAAGATAGGGCCAATTGCATACATGCTAGAATTTCCTACAACCATGAGAGTGCATAATGTATTTCATGTATCATTATTAAAAAAATATGTGCGTGACCCTAACCACATAATTGATTGGCCTCTGATCCAGGTGCGAAATAAAGGGGATTTCTATATGGAACCAATATGCATCCTGGATAGAAAATTCAAAGTGCTCCAGAAAAAACCCATAGGGATGTTAAAGGTTCAATGGACCTTCTATGGCCCTAAATATGCAATATGGGAGCATGAGGAAACTATGTAGGAGGAATACTCACAAATGTTTTCCAATTTTGAAGAAAATAGAAGCTAAAAATGAAAGAGTCCATTTTTGGGAAGCTAGGTTCTGAACCACATCTCATAAATTTTTGGTCCCCTGTGATAATGTCCTTGATAAAAGAATGGTGCATACCGATGTACTAAGGGCAGTGGAGGGGGAATATTCCTTGGGTTAACAAGATGAGAAGAACAAGATATTATGGTTGGGACTATTGTTGGAGGGAAAAAATGTGGAAATTCATTTTATTTTTCTGAATATTGTGATGTAAATTTGTATATGTATTTCGAAACAGTGTTGTACATCAAGGATGATGCATAATTGTAGGGGAGTCAAAATGTAACATCCCCACTATAATCCCTAAATTAATTAATGCATGATGTAGATGTGAATGTAGCTATGACCAAGTGATGTAATATGTGAAATATATTATTTGATTTTAATAAAAGTAATGTGATGCCAACTGCTGGGAATATGGATAGAGATGTGGGATGAGATTTCCACAAGATAAGAGAGTGTCTAAGAGAGGTCCAAGGGGGGGTGGGGAATTAATTATGGATATTACTTCATCCCATTTTCCTAAAATTTATTATCATTGGGAATACCTTCTAATTTTCTGTTTGAGTGTATGAGGGCCCATTCATTAAAAGTCATGTAAGAGGGTGGGTGTGAGAGTCACATCCCATAGTTATTGGAAGCATGGGGCTGAAGCATAATCAAAGTTGGGTAGAGTGAGAAGTGAATTGTCTTGGGAAAATATAAGAAATTTGTATGGGGAAATTAGGCAGATTTTCACATTGAGTTTTTGGCATGAACAACAAGGAGAGAGAAAGAAAAAGAGCACCATCGCTAGAGAAATAAGGTTGGGTGATTTAAGGAGAATGTTGGAGAATTTTGGAGTTGCAAATTGAATAGATAGGTTGCTAAGCGTGAAGAGTGAACTCCCAAGTGAGTTGCACTGTAACAACAAGTTTTGTTTGTTGGTATTTTTATTGGCAGTGCGTTCCCAATAGAGCAATTCATGGTTACCTATGCCTAAGAGACCCTGATAAATGAATGATATTCCCCATGGACTGAAAGTAGTGAAGGGGTAAATTCCTTATGTTGGGAAGGTTAAGAGGAAGAGAGATGGAGGAAATTCGAGATAACTATAGGAGAATATTGATGGGTTGGGTGATATTGAGTTGTGAGTGGACCGTGAGAGGCACCCTTCTTTTTTGGATTCCTAGCCCCAAATCGGGGGTGAATTGTTATTAATATTTATAACAACAAGTCTATGTTTGGGTGGAATGTCCTTCCCAAGAAGTTAGTTGCAAAAGTATTTTAAAATATAAGCGTTTATCTATTTTTTGAGTTACTTCACGATTTTAATTGTTGTGCTTATTTATGTGTATACATGTGAATGGTTTATTTCTACTGTGAATGATTTTATTGATTTCATTCATGTTCATTTAGAATTTTGTAGATGTAGTTCATCATGGGTATCTGAATCGGGTTAATTTTTTTTATAAATCATGGATGGTAAGCCACAGGAAATGAATTATCCCAAAAAAATCGATTTCATGTTTTTTCTGTAGGTAATGTTTCCTCGATTAAGCTAGGGGATGTTAGATCTATGAAGAAATAAATCTCATATGACTATGAATAAAAAAATGGGAATCGATATATTATCAATAAGATATATTTATTTAGAAGGGATTTTTAGATTATCCAATACCTTGGTGGAGGGAGATAAATTATTTTATTAACCTTAAACTTCAGGGGATTGGCCAACCCCTCTAAAAAACTGGATCTTAAAATGGTATTGGATACTCATTGTCCTAATATGACTCTTTTGCAAGAAATTATTGAGGGTGGGAAAATTATCTTTGATTTGGAAAAAATATTAGGGTTATGGGATTTTATGTACATTGATTCTCGGGGTAGGTCCGCAGGGATTATTTTTGGTTGGATAAAAAGAACCATATCTTGCACTAATTACTAGTGTTTTTCTTTAGGTCCGGGAATAATTCTATACTCAACATGACTTGGTGAAGGAGATAACAATTTTCAATATTTATGGTACTCATAATCATAAAAAATGTATGTTGTAATAAGGTGTTCAATTGAGAATAGATTAAGAAAGGATTCACTACAATGGTGGGGGGATATAAATTTATCTCTAGTGATTTCATATATTTGGGGACCTATAGCCTAGGTCGACTCCCTTTCTAGTTATTTCTTAAGGAAGCTATAAAAATCAGGTTTGGTTAACATTGAACCTATAAAACTAGCCCCCACTTGTATAAATATGAGATCAAGTGATGATAGAATATAAAAATGATTGGACATGCTTTTGTTGTCCAAGCTATGGATTGGAGACTTTGTAAGATTTATACAATGGGTTAGCTATGTGGGAGACTCTGATCACCTTCTAGTTATCCTTGAATTGGGTCCAACTAAGAGGAAACCTCCAAGTCATTTCCAATTAAATCTAGGATGGTTAAGGGAGGAGGATTATGTGAATAAGGTTAAATATATTTTGATGGCTCTTCAAGGGAATCTAGTGCATTACAATTTGAACACAATGTTAAAATATTTAAACATGCCTCTATTGAGTGGTCATTAGTGAAGAAGGAAAAGGATAATAGAGTTCTCAGATAAGTGGAGAAAACATTAGTGGAGGATTATAATAGGGATGAGTTTGGATTCTTGTCATAGGAATCAAAATCTAAAGTAAATTCTCTAGAAGAAAATTAGAGAACATTTTTACTTCACAAGGAAGTTGAGTGAAGACGAAAGAGAAAATATTTATGGCTACAATATGGATATGAGAATACAAAAAATTTCACCAATATGCTAATCACATGAAAACAAATATTGTGTTGAAGATTGAAAAGTTATATGGTTCAATGGCTACTGATTTGAAGGATATTGCTAATGTTGGAGTATATTATTTTGAGGCTCTCTCTCTCTCTCTCTCTCTCTCTCTCTCTCTCTATATATATATATATATATATATATATATATCATCATCATCATCATCATCATCATCATCATCATTGAAGATTCTAACAACATATAATTCCACCTTTTTAGCATTAATTCCAAAATCAGATAACCCTACAACCTTTGAGAAGTTTAGGCCCATGTCTCTTTGATGTTGCATTTATAAGATTATAACAAAGATCATAGCTACAAGGGTAAAATGATTGTTGTCTAATTCCATTTCTAGTGAACAATTCAATTTTTTGGAAGGAAGGCAGATTCATGAGGCAGTAGGGGTATCTCAAGAGGGAATTCATACTATAAATGTTAAGAAGCTAAAAGAAATGATGGTTAGGTTGACTTATCCAAGGCTTATAACAGGGTTAGCTAGTTTTATTTGAGACTAATTATCATACATTTAGGATTTTATATTATGTTTGTAACATGGCTTATGAATTGTCATTAGGATACTTTTGAGGTAAAACATGGGTCTAAAAAAAAAAAAATGTATTGTCAAAATTAACTCATGATGAACATCTCATTTTGTATTTTGATAATTATATTTATAGATAGATAGCAAGTTTTTGAAGTTGTCTAACACAACTATTGTTTTCAATGCTAAATTGTCAAAGGCATTAAAGGAATACTAGGAACATAAGTCTTCAGAATTCTAAACGTTTTGGGGACAATTTTTATTGTAATAGGTATCTTATTATTGCTACAATTCACTAGGCCTATCCATATCTGAAGGAATTCTAGATACAAAGTCATTCAAGAATGGCTGAATATTTTTCATAAATATAAATCAATGTGTTTGTAACATTGGAAAATTTGTGTTTGACTAAGTATCATTAGTGCGGGCTATTGAGTTTTGCAAGGGTTTTGAAACTGTAACTATTGTCTTATTACCATTTTTTGAAGGCACTAAAGGATTACTAGAAACATAAGTCTCTAAACCCTAATATTTTTTTCATAGATATTATTGTAGAAATATAAATTTGTTTCCATGTGTCAATGAGCATATCCACATCTAAACAAATTCTAGATATAAAATAATTCAAGAAAAATCCATATTTTTAATAAATTTAATATAAATATATTTTTTTAAATTTTGTTTCTTTTTGAGTATTTTTTTTTCTACATTTTAGGGATTTTTTATTATTCTATTTTACAAAAAAAATGTTTATTTTTTTAAACTATTGTTTTCCAGAGAAATTTTAAATTTTTTTCATTTCTTTTTAGTTTTTTTTTGTTTTTCACCTTTTTTTTTTATAATTTGGGTTTTTAATATATTTTTGTAAATGTGTTTTTTTCTTCATTAAAAACAAAAAATTGTGAAGATTTTCTCCTTTCTCTTTATTTATTTTTAATGTAAATTAAAAAAATAATAAAATTAGTAAATACATTTTCAAGTGACCATTTAGGATCCTATTTTGGTTTTTTTTTTTTTTTTTTAAGTTTCCGTAGGGATTTGTTGTCAAGGCCACAGTTTCAATTAGGTCATAATTAGCTGCATTTTTAATGTTTATAAAAAACATTTGTTTTTAGGTAGCGTCACTTTTTTATTTAGGTGTTGATTTTAAGTTTTTTCTAAGCAACTATTTTATGTTTTAAGGCCATGCTTGAAAAAAATTGTAATTTTGACCTAGTTAGAAAAAGTGGTGCTACTAGTAGCACCACTTTTTGATTTGGGGGTTGATTTTAAAGTTTTTCTAAGAAACCATTTGATCCTTTAAGCCCATGCTTGAAAAAAGTTGTAATTTTGTGTAACATCCCGCTCTGGCGCACTGAGAAAACTTATTCTTTGAGGACACTTGCTCGCAAGTGATCTGGACTTTTATGATGTTAAACTATTTATCCTTGATTATGATGCATTATGATAGATGACATGATTCTTTTACTACTTTGATGTAGACAGGTGTTGTTGACTTAGTTTCATTGAGCGTCCAGGGTTTCAGACCTTGAGGATGCAGAGGCATCGGTGGAACCCCCTTGAACTCCGGATTGAGTCAGGGAGTGTGCTATTTGGGTTGATTTATTTAGTGTGATATTTCTTTGATCTGATGATATGATGTTGACATGTTCTGACACGATTGTTGATGATGCAGGCTGACGATAGCTTGCCGACCAGACTCACATATGGAGTAAAGGGACCACACACGATTTCCAAAGAGGTTGAGGAAGAGGGGTGGACAACAACCTTGCCACTGCCTACTAGCACTCCTGCCGTGGCTCGAACTGTAGGTTAACGATTACCTAATTCGAGAGGATTCACGATGCCTTGAGGGCAAACTGCGACAGTCACTCACGATGATTCTAAGGGGCACGCAATAAGGCGGGGGCCTTACTCCTTAGAGCCCTTAGTGTTAAATTATGTACCAAGGCAAGTGTTTCTCTTCCCTAGGCCCTAAGGGGGAGAAATTGCCGAATATGGGTGTTAGTCAAATTAATTTGTGAGATGCAAATTAAAAGATAACTTTATGATTAAAGTGAGGGTGAGTGAAGAGACACCAAATCTCAGCCACCCATCTAATCTAATCTCAGCTGTTAGATTAGAAAACTCCTCACCTTCCCTCATGAAGTTGATTAAGGCAAATGGGCGCACCCATTCTTGGGTAAGCAGTTGAAGAAATCTTGGTGAGAGGCCAAGAGGCTTTTTGGTGAGATGCCAAGAAGAAGAAGATGCAACAAAAGTCTTGTTGAGAGAACAAGAGAGGAGCTGAAGAATTCTTGTTGAGAAAACAAGAGAGAGCAAGAGAGAGGTCGAGCTGAAGAAAAGAGACAGCAGCAGAAACTTCTGGGAGCATTGGCATGCATTCCAAGATTGCCGAATAGCATTGAGTGGCATAGAAATTGAATCTTAGCAGAGTTTTGGCACAAATTTCGTGACAGTCCGTACAAAATTAATTGCCGTACTGTTGTACGAATTTCTGGTTCAGAAATTGAGGAGCAAAGCTACAGGAATGTACAGATAAGTTTGTGTAAATATCTGAAGATGAAAATGTTGTAAAAGAATTTCTCAGAAGCTCATAAATAATACAAATACCTCTCTAACTGGTTTTCCCCTTGTGGGTTTTTCTAGGGTCGAAGTTAGACCGAAAATATTTGTGTCTAATATTTTCTGAGTTTTTCATATTGCTGATATTTAATTTATGCATTGAAAACGATGTTCATAATCCTCATGTTTCAGTTCTGAAATTTATTTTCTGTTCAGAAATTTATTTTCTGTTAAGTTTTTTAGATGTTGAAACACCGTTGTAGCTTATTCTGAAACACCAGGCTATAGCATAAGATGAAACACAGTGGTGAGTATATGTTGAAACACTGCTGTAACAGATGTTGAAACACTGTTGTAGTAGATGCTGAAACAGTGCTGTAGTAGATGCTGAAACACAACTGTAGCAGATGCTGAAACACAGCTGTAGCATATGATGAAACAGTGCTAAAACTGAGTTTGGCATTTAAATTTGACTGAAAAATCAGCAATACTGAAACTGGGTGGGATTTTGAATTAAAAATTAACATGGTATCAGAGCTGAGTTGAAGAGAAGCAGAAATTTCAGCAAACAGAAAAGGGACAACAGTCACTTCACAGGGCAGATTTTTGAATTTGTGATTTTCAGCAGAAAGAGGGTCATGGCTACTGGTTTGAGGGTTGAAGACAGACTTGATGGGGAAGCAAATTTTGGTGCTTGGAAGGAGAGGATGATCTTTCTTTTGCAAGAGAACGAGTTGTGGGACATTGTGGAGAATACCACTACTCATCCTGTTGTGGTACCTACTGATGCTACTCTTCTTGCAGCCTATAATAAGAAGAGTATCAAGGCTAAGAGATTTATTCTTGATGCCATCAAGGATCATTTGATTCCTCACGTGACGGGGAAGACACATTCCTATGAGATGTGGGAGTCTTTGACTAAATTGTACCAGAGTACAAATGAGAACCGGAAGATGGTTTTGAGGGAAAAACTAAAGAACATAAAAATGACCAAGGCTGAAAATGTGGTCACATAACTTACTAGATTGACACAGGTGAGGGATGAGCTTGGAGCTGTGGGGGAAGCCATAGCTGACAGTGATCTTGTGAGAACAGCATTGAATGGTGTTTCCAAACAATGGGCTGTTTTTGTGGAGGGCATTGTTGCTAGGGAGAAGCTTCCCGGTTGGGAACGTCTTTGGGATGACCTTGTTCAGGAGGAGACCCGGAGAGGTTATGTACATGGCAGTTCATCTACTGGTCATGGAGAGGAGAATGTGGCTCTTGCTACCACTAGCAAGAAGAAGTTCAGAAAGGGTCCAAAGGGAGGATAGAAGCCCAAGGGTGAAGGGAAGAAAGACATGAGCAAAGTCAAGTGCTTTGCTTGCCATAAGTTTGGGCACTATGCAGGACAGTGTCCAAACAAGAAGAAGAAACAAATAGCAGCTTCAGCAGAGGTGGAAGAGTTTTCCACCAAGTTTGACAAGGAATTTTCCTTGATTGCATGTCTATCATCGAGGACCACTACTCCG